>JAHZMZ010001109.1:0-23589 GCA_027743805.1 Lepidocyrtoides sp. E14 | reverse complement strand
ACTCAAGCTACTTTATTAGACTCCAGTTCTTTTTTAACTACCACAACATTTATATTTTTGAATACATGCGCTGCAATAAGTCGGTTAATAATGTGCTTAAATAAAAAACGTTTGTCAATTAAAAAATGCTACAAAATGTTTTCAGATGAGCATAGAGATTTTAAATCTAAAATGTAAACGGTATGGGTACAAAAAATAAGATAATCGCGAAACAAAAATTTGTTCTTTTCCCAAAGCTGTTTGAGTTGCTTGGATTCAACCATGATGAAAGGGGTTGTGAATGGCAAGTAAAGGAGTTACCCCAATTTTGTTCACTCTAAAAATGTTAGCTAAAGTCATAATTAAAAGGAATTAGCGTGCATATTTATAGTACTAGTTGTTGGTTCCAATAAAAATAATTAACGTATTCGATATGCAACTTACCAACTCCAATAGTATCGGCAGATTTCCTATTGAGTACACCAATGTTTTTCATTCCCTTATTGAGAACTCCTTTATTGCCAATGCCCGCTATAGTGTCATATTAAGAGGAAGCATTGATCAGTTAAAATTTGAGAAGATAAATTACTTTGTTTTAAATTGAATTGTTATTTTCAAGGTTCAAACAAAATTCGTACTATTCATAACGCCTACATTGCCAAATCCTAAATTTCCTAGACCAACGTTACATGGCTCACTGAAAAATTGAGAACAAACAAGTTAAACTATCGACATTTTCACTTTACTTCAAGAATTTATTTGAAATCTGCGATCAACTTACCAATATGTAATTAATAAACAGACGCAAACTGCAACCTGAATGTATACCTTCATTGCAGCCATTTGAAAAATGAATTCAAGTGTATTAAAAAGTTGCTTAACTTTGGGAAATATAAAAATTTAAAAATGAACCCGGATTTGTTGCGCCTGACTGGCTCAAATCAATACTAACGTGAATACTGGAAAAGCTACCTATTTTTATTCATATAAATACACAATAAGCTCGATTAATGAAAATGCAAGGTCACCGCAAGTTCTTTTCATCAGGAATTTTCTAAAGTGTTCAATGACTTTACAAATGATGCGGAGGGTTGATAGTGTGAATGATAACTACTTGAACCATGGTGAGAATATGTTTGTTTGTAGCTAGGCTAGGGGCAGTTATGTCTGGGAAAGTTGAAAAATTAAATTACCCAATCACTAATGACAACAAAAACAAAAAGGAGAAAACATTGTCATCATCTAAATAAAGCTTCTATGTATTTCTTCCTGGTTACGCATTTAAAAGTGACTGGTTGTCCAGAATAGCTTTTGCCATGCAATCTGAAAGAAAGGAAAAACCGTAAAACTATTCCGTATTTAAGAACTACATGGTATCTGCTTTAAGTATAATGTCTAAATTATGATAAGGGGTTAAAGTGTTTTAGATTGCTTTGCCAGCTAATATAAATACTATTGAAAGCTCGAATTTCAAAGACTATCTGTAGTAGCTCAGACAGAAGAATCCTAAAATTATTTCTTTAAACTCATGCGTGCATGAAATAGCTAATCAAAACAAATTGTGTGAGCCACTATAACCGCCTTCATTTTTACGGGGTATAAAAATATTATTAGCTATCATTATTGAATAAAAATTTCCATATTTTTTGATCTATTCACACGCTTATTTTATTATGAATCAAAACAAACCATAATTTTAAGACAACGTAACAATCAGATACGAAAACAATAATACCTATTATAGATTTTGGTATCATTTTTTGAATTTTCATTTTGTATTATATACTTGCTTGTGAACCCAACCGTCGCAATCTATTCTCTATTACGTTCCACTGACGCACACATCTAGGAAATTTGAATAAATGAATAAATAAATAGGTAGCAAATAAGAAAAAACAACAACAACAAGGCACTCTTTGACTTGACTCTGCGCAAGTATATTATGGATACCTTACTATCTATTATACTAGATATTATGGATAGCACAACTGAATCTTCTGTACGCTACGCTAAACTGTTGAGCTTGAGACAAAACTAACTAATTATGAAGCTTATGTGTAACAGTCTGGGATCTGAACTCTGGATTAGTCATTATATTTTTATGTAGCGATGAAAATTTTCTAAAAACAGTTGACCATATTTGTCAATACATTTTTCAAAAACAGTAAAACAAGGGATTTTTCGAATAATGTGCATTTTAAATTTTTGGTTTCTTTGTTTCGGTGTTCGCAAAAATTTTCCTTCATGACAATATCAGTATATGGTTGGATCTCTCCCACTACCTGCTCCACTAACTGTAAGGACATTTTATCTGATTGCTGAAATCAAATAAATAGGTATGAGTACGAATTTCCGTTAAGCTTAAGGCTAGATTCCCGGTAAAAATTAAAAAAAATACTTTATAATCCTCTTGTTTGGTTTACCAACCATTTTGATAAACAGTGTGGAGTGTGGACCGTTTCTCTATTTTATTTTTACCACTTTGATGGCCGTTATATGACCAAAATTTTTTATTCATGCCAATAAAATAATAATTTATGCGGATTTTTTAACAAATTACTTTTATGTAATTTTCATGAACACAAGAAGTAGCAACAGGTGAGGCTAGCCGTGTGAGAAGCAAACTCGAATGGAGGCAAAGAGTACACTGATGCCATGTGATACTACTGGTGATGGCCAACCAAAGACTTATACATAAAAGAAAAAGTGCCATTTGTGTGCGAGAGAGGAAAAAGCAGTAGTTTTGTGAATGCCAGATGTTCATGTAATCTCGTTGTCACTATTGTATGCTCATGCACTGAGAAGAAGTTTGAAGATTTTTTTCTACTAAATATAGGAAAATGCATTTATTTCTTTAATCAAATACTAGTGAAAGTACCAGTGCAATGAAGCAGTCAAGGTAAAATATTTGTACAAAGTTGTTCAGGAATTTTTATGTAAGAAGAAACTCAGCACAAAATATTTAGGTGACCTTCACATTGATAATTTGATATACTGAAACATGTGATGAAACAAGTTTGTATGAATAAATCAAATGCATTTTTTCCTCGGCAGACAGAAAGAGTTTTAATTAGGTCGAATGGAGTGGAAAATCGATTACCTGTTTTTTTGGATACTGAGTAATGAATATTTTACTATTCAAAATACTTGGTTAAGATGGTATTTTCCCTTATGATTGCTGCAGCAGCACAGTGTACCTGATATTTTTCAAAAATTCGTGATGTGATGATGTTGGCAGTGATATGGTCTTGCTGTTATGCATTTCAAATAAAACCGACTTTTTTGTTCCTTAGCTTCATTTTTTGCAATTTTTGGATTATGTCATACATATGTTGTCTCACATAAAACCTGACATCTTTGTTAGCACAAACGGCAGCTTCGGTTAAGCGATTGCCTACTTGGTGTTTTATTTATTTGGATAGTATTGCATTTACATATACGGGCACGTTGACTATGTATTTTATTTAGGTTAATGTCAGTGATTTTTGTACAATGGTTTGCAGCTCTATACCTAAATATTGAAAATCTGTTTGTTTTAAAAAATAAAGCATTTTAAAACAATTAATTGCAGCAAATAAAAACTATTTGAAATAACAGTTAGCTGGAATCAATGTTATCACGCAGTCGGTATTTATACCTTTTTTAAAAAGTGAGTAGTGGTAAAGTAATGATTATATTATAACAAATATTATTGTGTGTAAATTGTGCACGACAAAAAAAACAGATAACAGTCTATAAAATAGTTAGTTTTATATTTGGAATTTTAATCACGTGTCATTCCGACACAGAAATTAAATTCACGTTGGTACTTTATCACATGATGAGGAAACCAAAGCTGCTGTTGATGAGATCAGGGAAGCGTTGTTGGAGTCGTTGTCGCGGTTATTACTAGGAACTGAGATCGTCCACAAAGTTGTTTGTCGCAAGTCGCCCCAACTCTCCTGACTGGGAATACTGTTAAACTCTTCTACTGACTTGGGATGGTTCTCCAGAGAAGTACCTTGTAAGGAACAAGTGTCAGTCAAAGTTGTTCCAGTATCGCTGCCAATACTGTTGTGTTGGTTACAATTTCCCTCTGGGATGAGAGAATAAAAAGGCGTTGATGATGATGACGATGACGGCAACGATAAACCATCTGACGAGGGTGAGGATAATGATGGTAACTGAGGGAAAGTAAAATTTTCTCCAGAGTAGGAATCATCATGAGAAAAGTCGAAAGATGAAATGCAAGGAGGCATTCCAAGCGTTTCCCTCAATTCTCGAATATAGTCGATTGCATTGGTAATGACTTCCAGTTTGGACAACCTGAAATTTAAAAAAATAATAATGAGCAAACTTGTAACACACAAAATTTTGTAAGGAAGCCAAATGAATAGTCAAAATGTGCTTGTAAAAGTTTACCTTTTATCTTTCCTTGAAAAGGGAACAATTTCCTGCAACTTGCACAAGTACTCTTTAATCATTTCTCCCCGCACTTCTCGAGTTTCCTGATCCAATCCATTATGCTGACGTGTTGTCCTTAAGTGGTTCCGTGATTTTCTCTTGATTCGCCTAACACCCTTGCACTTGGGAACTTTTCTTGCTTTTCTGTTTCCATCACTGTCACCACCACCCAAAATTTCTTCATTGCTATTTTCGTTGGTATTATTACTAGGGGCACTACCATTTGCTCTGCAAACTCCTCCACCACCAACAGTTTTATTTTCAAAACACATTTGAACTTTCATCTTACAAAATCAGTAGGCTTTGTGTCTCTTTAGCAAAAACTTAAGACTGTAAACTTGAGACTGTAAAAAAACAACGTGCGTGCGTAATGCAAACTGTAGTTGAAATAATATACTGTTCAAGTATTTTTTTTTTCTCCTCTCAACCAGTTCATTCAGAAGCTGGCTTACAACTGACCATCGTCATGAGAATGAGATCTTATTTCTTTCGCAGAAGCACATGCAAAGTAAATGTAATACAAATCCATTTAACCTTTTTATACATTTTATTACACTTCATACTTCACTTGTCTACGTATGCATGTTATATAACGTTACATACTATACATCAACTGCTTTTTGTTCCGTGCACATGGCGTTGCATAATAGATCGTGTAATCTTGCCAGAGAATAAGAAAGGGTTAATAATAATAGTACGTAGCCACACACCATAAAACCCTGTTGTTCTACTATCACTACTACTGGGATAAGCTGGCCTTTAGCTAAGAACTCTTTCCTCCTTTTTTCATACCTTTGCATCCCATAATATCTCTTTTTTATACACTTTGTGGAGCACGGCACGGCAGACTGAGCAGAGGGAGCAGAAGGCAAAGAAGCAAAGAGGTAAAAAAAGCATGAATTATTTTGCAGCTGCTGCTGTAAAAATGTGCACTCTTCTATGCAAGATGACTGCAATATCTCGCACAGAAAATATAAATACCATGATAAGCTACTGTTGTGCTACTGGTCATCCACGGCCTTTTTTTGTAGTGAATTAAACCAACTATGTACAAAGTAAAATGAAATGACCACTTGACCACAAAGTTCATATTACGGATAGAGTGTATAAGGCTCGTGTCTTATGACTGTTATTACGTGCTCAGCACGGCACGTGTTAAAAAACAGCAATAAGTTAAATAGTATTCATATTCGTTGTAAATTAAAAAAAAAGACGCGGCAGCCGGCTGTTTTTTTATTATATTTGTATCATCTTCATCTCCAGAAAATTTTTGCTCGATTTCCGTATGGCGATTCCATGTTCTTGGTTGCTTTACTTATCATCATCTCCCACTTATTTGTGTATTTACTTTTGGGAAACTGTCCATAGGTCAGATGTCTCTTTATTTTGCTTCTTTTCAGTATCAATTTTTGTAACATTTGTTAAAAGTAAATTCTGCAAAATCATCATCAGTGTTCATTTACATGAGAATAAATTGATCTTAAAACCGAATATTTTTTGGTGGTTGGGTTTATGCACATCTGTTTCAAAAAAAAATTTGACTGGACACTAACAAAATTAATTCTTTCAAACAAACATCTTTTTTTTTCTTCGTTTCGCTGCTTGCTCCGCCGTTTGTTCTTTCTTGATCATCAATTTATACGTTTATTCTCTTTCGGATAATTCTGTATTTTCCCTTTTCTCCTGAATATATTTTGTTGGTCCGTTTTTTGTCTGTTCGTTCTGGCTGGAGAGAGATTTTCACCTTGACTGTCTATGCGTGAATGTGAATGAATGCCAAAAGAGTACATAATTCAAAAATTTCATCCAAATCTTTCAAGTACTATATGAAACTCTTTTGCTGTGCTACTATTCTATTCTTTGGAAAATACGCAGTGAAGCTGTAGACTGTAGACTATATATGTATTTTTATTTTGTTTGGCCAGCCAACCATCCTGTTCCGTTCGTTCCGTCCTCTGACGATAATGGTATTGTACGTTTTGCTTGAAGGGATCAAAACCTCACCTCATCTCTTTCATTTTTTTCATGATTTTCATCAATCCGAGTTACTTTTAAATACTACTGCTTCACAACAACACAATTTTAAACTTTTTCGAAAAAAGATGAAAATAGATAATGATGAAGACGTAACAAGTAGCATAAATCTCTAAAAATAGATCCCCTTCTTTCACGGCCACATGACTATACCAAAAATAACAGGTGCATTTTTAACAATTAACAGAATAGCTTGTCTAAAACGTCCTTTAGGTATACACTTTCAACGCATACTACAATCCACTCCAGATTCCAGATGTATTTTTACTTTAAAACCTTTATTATCTGCATTCCATAATCCAAATCTCAAAGTAATAATAATATTATGATGATGTCACGATGACGACTTTTTTTTATGCTGCTGCTGCTGGGATGGTGACAGATTTTTAAGCGCTTGTACTTTTTCGAGCTACAAATCTTTCATTCTTTCTTTTCGTCTCTTGTCACTCTTCTGTGACCATCATCATGACTACGACAACACTTACTCATCATAAACAAGAAAAAAACTGCAAAACTCTCCTACTACTGCTGCAATCTGCTATTCCAAGTATTTTGTCCACCACCACCACCCGCACCTGCTTCCTTCCTCTCTTTCAAATTACACTTTTATTGTCTGCTTTAATTTCTCTTTAGAATAAAAATGATAATTCCATTCATTTATTCATTCCCTTCTCAACCTGTGATTCTTGTGAAAAAAATATAATTTCGTCATAGAAACTCTTTCTCTGGAACGATACACATTCATTCTTCCTTTTCTTCTGCTCAGATTCCATTGCATTGCATGGTTGTTGGTCTGCCCATGATGGTGTTCGTTTAGTGCAGCAGGTGTTTTTACCTTTAAGGGTAGCTCTTGGTAGATTGCATGGCATCCTCACCTCACCCCAATCGTCGTTACCGAATTTAGTACACCAAAAAACAGTAACACAAGAAAAAAAACAAGGCGTTTCTTTCCACATGCATATATCCTTCATCATCATAGAAGAGGGAGAGAGAGAAAGAGATGTGTTGTGATAATGCGATCCTATAAATAACCCACCCATTTAAGGCATCACCCTTTACAAATTCAAATAATCCCTTCATTCATCAACCCTTTCATATTTTTTTTTCTTTATTCGTCTCTTTATCATCGTCTTCTCCAGCAGTTTTGTAATATTACATGGAGGGAAAACACACTGAATAATTTTTCTCTTTTCTTTTTTTTATTCTTGTTGTGTGTGCTTAATTTAGAATTTTGTTAATTCCATGAGTATTATGTCGTGCCACCTAAAATGGAAATATGAAATGAAATGCTTAATTTTTCTTCTTATTATTATTTGAATGTCATCATCAACATCACCACCACCATCATCACCATCATCATTATCATCATATCGTTCCACTGGATAAGTACACTTGTATCTCTGTATTGCTGTCGTTGTTCTGGTAGTAGTCGAGGTTTTTTACTTTTCACTCTTTTCTTTTCTTCTTCAACCAGGCCACCTGTTTGTTTGATGCTTCCTTCCTTTTCCAGCACACACAAGTACACCTTGCCTTAAATGGTAAACGTGACCCTTTTTGGAGAGATGAGCTGATGATGAAGCTTTATATATACTGCTGCTGCTGAGGATGATCCGATCATCATCGTCATTTGGTGAAACGGTACTTTTTTTTCATTTTTGGTACTGTTCAAAAAACGCTCTGCTGTAAAAAGACATAGACATGTCATGCTATTGCCATATGGACCATTTATTTTTCCTTCCATATCCATCGGATCACTGATATGGAATCAGATTAATTTTTCATCTCATTTTTTTTTTCTCTCTACAGTATTTACAAACCCCATAACAAGCCTTATCGATTTTTATATTATGTACCTTTTCTTCTTATTTAGGCTTCCCCGTCAAAAAATGAACGTTTCTAAATACGGCATTTTTGTACAAAAAAAATTATCAACCTATTCTAATAGCAATAATAATAATAGCAATGCAATATTACATCTTTAAAACATGCACGCCATAAAGTAGCGTAATATAAAAATCAATTGAGCCATCCCACTAAGCCATTTTAAACAGACAGACAAACATCTCCGCAGTGCAAGTTAATTTACTAGAAAAGCTTTCTCTATTTAAAAAAAAAAATAACAAGAGTAGTAGTAGTAATGGTAATAATAATGAGTCACTTTTTCGTCTACATATCTTTGATGCGTGTGTGTGTGTGTGTGTGTTTGAAAACTTTGCTTCTAAAGGAAATGGACTGTGGGCTCCTTATGGTCAACTTGAAGAAAATGATGATACCGATTACTATTATATATTTTTTTCTTCCCACCCTTTGTCCTTTTTTAGTTACCCTTCTTCTCCTCTTTTACTGATGCTTACAAACATTTGCCTGCTTGAGTAACAATTTATATGAATGTGAGTGAGCTGATTTTCCTTTTTGTTGACTTTTTCTTCGTAGTCTTCATTTTCTTCTCTTGTAGAAAAAAGAGTGAGATTGATTGGAGTTGACCATAAACAGCATCATCATCATCATCGTCACATTATCATCATCCTCCTCCGAAAAAAGACTGAGTATAATTTCCACTTGCCCCAAAAAAAATATCAATCTACTTAATTCACTACCACCACCCACACCCGAAATAGTAGCAAAAATGAACGCGTAATAATAATGTTATATGGTATGAGCTGTATATTATATTGTAGCTGTACAACCGATAAAGTTACAGAGACGGTGGTGGTTTGCAATTAAAATTGTATATTATTTTGGCAATATTTCTCCTTTTAAATTCATCTTAATCTCTTTTTTGGTGTATTTGGTGCTCTTCTTTATTTAAACCATGGATCATGCACCAAGGATCACATTGTGGTGGTGGTGGTGGTAGCTTTGATCATCTTCATAATATTGTGTGTAGTTTTACTATTTATATTTTCAAGTATAATTTCCATCATAATACGTAATATTAAACGTAGTTGATGCAGATGTTTTTCCATACTTGATGAGTTTTTTTTCCTTCCGTTGATGATGCTATGCTGCTGTAGAGTTTTGTTTTTCATAAAAACGAAACTTTTCGGTGGAGCGATAGTGCGAAGCGAAAAATTTCTTTTCTGTTGTTTGTACGCCTTTGCTGTCGTTGTTGTGGTTGCATATTGCATCTGGCTTTTGGTTAGTTCAGTTTAATAAAGACCAAAAAATGCATTGAATATACCTATGGACTTTTTTCACCATGAAATGAGAAAATGGCAGATGCTTCCTCTTTCTTCCTCTTAAAAAATGATGATGGTGTGGTGTGGCTGATGGACTTAAGTTTTTAACTTAAAGAGAAACGACACTGGTTCCTTAGCACGTTGGAAATGGAACAGAAAAGTGGCGGACTACTTATTTCAAAAAAGGTTTGTGGCTTTTTGTATATAAATGCCGTGATCATTTAAGTGTGCATTTAGGACAGGAGACTACTTTTCAAGAACCGTGCAGCAGAGAAGAAGTCTCTTGTAAAAAGTTTTTTTTACAAGCTTTGCAAAAAAAGCAGCAAAACCAAGTTAAATTAAATCAAAGCTAGATAAATTTTTTTACAGTAAATCATGTAAAAAGAGGATTGAGATATTATCAAGAGTGGCAGTGCATAAGGTGGTACATCGCATGAACCATCAACCAATCCAATGGATCGATCCGCTGCTATAACAAGAGTACATCTGAGGTTATAATAATAGATGGGCACTTTAATGAATTATCATTGAATAACAGTTGTACCTAAGCACTAATTTCTCATTTTTCGTATTGATTAGTCCATAATGAACACGTCCATATTTCACCAGGCAAAGCATTTTTTGTAAAAGAAAAAAGCGTGGCGCTCTTAAATATGATGGCTGTTAAGCAGCACCTGTAGGAAAGAAACTGGCACGAGCTAAAATGATTTGTTAAAAAGCTCAAACAAGAATAGAGGTTTAAATACGTATAAAAACTACTTTGTTTTTAACAAGCAGTAAAAATACCAAGTTTAGTTGATGCAGCGATAATTATTAGGACTGAACAAGACAATGATGAGCAGGTGTTTTGTTCCGACCGGGCAAGAAAGATTTTGAAAGAGAAGAGCAATAAAAAATGTTTGCTTGCACCCACCCACGCACGCACGCTCATTGTAAATGCCCTACCATGCATACCTCGGAATGAAATTGATACAGGTACATTTAAAAATTAAAACACAGTAGTACTACAAAGATTACATACACCGTACAAAACCGTTAACATGGTCATCATCCGCATCACCATCTCCAATTTTAACCGCTGTCCTTTGCAGCTGAAAATTCATTTCAGTTTTCATTCCCAACTTTACCCAAAAAGGTTTTAGTTGGAGAGCAACTGGAATGTAAATTTACCTTGTAAATTTTCGTCTTGTTGAGAAACTTTTATTATTATTATACTCCTTGTTGTACACATCCTTCCCAAAAAATTTTGAACAATGCACAACAATAATGTTGTAGTGCAGCCAATATTGATACCCATATGTACACTCACTCCTTGTAAGAATTTAAAATGACTTTGATGACACGCCCAAAAAAAAACAAAAAGGTAAGTAAATAAATAAATTGCTAGCAGCAAAGCTAATAATCATTATTTCCAGCTGAGACTTATTAGCAGAGAGAGAGAGAGAGAGAGAGGACAGAGATTTCCACCCAATCATAAAAATGACACGTTTGACAAAAAAAGCGTAAATAAGTTTCTTCTACTTTAGGCTTCCCACCTACACCATTGTCCTCATCATCACCATCATCGAAGAAAAATAAAGATTATTACAAGACAAAGCTTTTTTAGTCAGACTTGATGCATCCAAAAATGACACCTCTGCCAAAACATTATTTTTTTTCTCCTTCTTCCTTTGCCGGATACCATTTTGCGCAGATGTAAAAAAAGGAAACACCGGCTTTTCCAAGAAGCGCTATGGCTACAAATAATAACTTCTTTTTTACACTTTTCATTATTACAAAAGGTAAATAAGCTTTCTTGGATGATGATGATGATATTTTGTTGGCGGGCGGGGGTGGCTGCCATGTGTGCATGTTTATATCGCATAAAAAACGTATACATCCTCTACTTCAATGTTCGCTCACCCTTTATTTCCTAAAAAAAATCTTTTTTTTAAATGAAAAAGATGCAGATGTTTTTCCATACTTGATGAATTTTCTCCTTTCTTCTTTTTACAACCATAACTACTTTTTGGTAGTTTGATGATGATCTAGGACACATTGCGTTGCAGGCTGTAGATTTGGTTCCTAATTTTTCTTTAAAAAATAGGCATGCTCACACAAGTACATTAGTGTGTAGAATTTAACAATACCAGAAACCAAAATATAAACTTATTTTGAGCCTTTCTGGTAGTAGCAGAGCAGTAGCTGCATAAACATGTTTTTTTTGTGTCGGGAAAAAAATCGTGGAACCGTGTGCTGTGGAAAAGAAAAAGACAGACCGACCGTTTTTTTTTTGTGTCGGGAAAAAAATCGTGGAACCGTGTGCTGTGGAAAAGAAAAAGACAGACCGACCGAGACCGAGATCACCAGCGAAGCATGTAGGACGACGATGATGATGATGATGATTATGTAAGGTGGCAGTATAATGCTGGTGAAGCTGGTATGAATGGAATTCTTCTTTGTGTTGAAATTAAAATAAATATAAATTTTTAAAACTTGTGAAAATTGTTTGTACTGGTTGAAAAATGTTTTCCCAGTGTACTTGTACTTACCACTAGTCAGTTGTATTTCTGTAGTAACCTTACCTGTAAAAATGATAATGATATTTTTTAATGAGAGGCACGCGCCCGTCAGTGTGGAGAGGGTGCAACCATGTGTGTGTTTTAGTACAATAAAATGCAAAAATCATCATGATGCGATGATGATTATCATCATCTCTTTATATAAATTTTTTGTATGTTTCTGAGAGTGTACGTTATGTACATTTAGTTTGTTTATAATAGCATGAGATTTACTTTTTACAAGTACGGTTTTATTATGGATCTATTTATTTTACTCTTTATGGTGGATAGGTGAAGAAATTAAAGGAAATCAAAACGTGTGAAGGAACAGATATAAATCTGCGCATCTCTTGTAAAATGAAGATGATGATGATGGAACAGGTGTGTGGGTGGATGAAAAATACAAAGACCGTTTGAAAGACAAGAGATTGCCAAGAAAGGATACGTAAAGATCTTCTCGGTACGGTCCATCGTCCATCCGCAACATGACGACCAAAATGATGATGATGATGATGATGACCATGTTGTATTTTTCCTCTACAAAATTATTGCATAATAATAGCATGGTGAGCACAGGGCAGAGAGGAATGAGAGCAACAATTGAAAATTGATAGTGAGTGAACATGTTTCAGCTTGCTATAGATATGGGGCAATGTAAGACAATTCAGATATTTGCATCCCATCTAATCTGTTTCACGAACATAGTGACAACGCTCTTACACGGTACATGAAGTGAAAAAGGTAATGCAACGACAAGATGCTATAATCTTTCACCTCCCGGTACCGATGGGGACAGTACCTTGGCATATTTTAATTTTCTTTGGATCTAAATGTGAAGGCTACGCAAGCAGCCTTCGAAGTGATGTCGGTCAACGTTACCAGATACTTTTAATGGCAAGTGATCCGAAACTAGTTATTAGTTGGGGCCCAAACAAATCTAAGGTATAGTTTACTAAACTTACAAACGACTTGACATTTATCAAGCATTAAATACATATTTTTTGAAATTGGATGCATGTACAAGTAAATATAGTAAATTTTAAAAGCTGCCTGCTTTTTAACTTTGCATATAATATATGCACTATGCCTTCGTATGAATTCTCACGAGTATATTACACTGGGTGAAATTTGCATGTACATACCTATCAGGTTTGATCTCAGGAATTTATAATTAAAGCAACCTACTGTAGGTT
The DNA here is from genome assembly GCA_027743805.1 of Lepidocyrtoides sp. E14. NCBI lineage: Eukaryota > Metazoa > Arthropoda > Collembola > Entomobryomorpha > Entomobryidae > Lepidocyrtoides > Lepidocyrtoides sp. E14. Next base: position 10,221 of record JAHZMZ010001109.1, on the reverse strand, counting down.
CATATGTAGCACTGATAAGTGTAAAAATAGTTGGTAAGACGATGGGTCAAATCTGTAAGTACGAGTCAGCACACCATTTTTCATCGCTTTTCTTCCACTGTTAATTACTTGAACTATATACATAAAAATAAGCGAACAAAGTATGAAAGTGCTAATCTAATTAGGTAATCTACGGCTAACAGTAGTTTGATGATGACTGATGGATGGCTTTTCCGTTCTTCTTGAAGTGCAAAAAATGCACCACGTGTCAAGACAATAAAACATTTTTATAGCACAACAGTTGCTGCCATTATCGCACTATTTACACCGGTGACACAGGGCGTATCTGTAAAAGTATAGAATGAATATCATGGGAAAGTTATACTAATAATGCAGTAGTTGCAGTAAATATGCTTCAGGTTATAGGTTAGGTTTCTTGTTGGTATATAGATGGTCATAGCTTGTTACAGTTATTCATTTGAAATGGGTTTTAAAGAAAAATTTCAATCAATTTTATTTCAGTTACAGTTTGCTTTTTGGATCCTACCTTTTCTCAAGCATTTTGCTCATGAAGCTTAGGGTCGTTAGTCTACAAACATTAGTGCAGTTTTTCACGAAAATGGAAAGTTTATCAAAGTTCATACTATTTTGTTTATTTCTCTGTCACTTCCTTATCTATACCACTGATGGTACCAGTTTTGAGGAAGATTTAAAGTTGACGTTGCCAGAGAAACAGGCATTGGATAAGTTTGCGAAAAGAGTGCGACCAATCTTGCCGCATGCTTATCAACGCACTGAAGCATTTTTAGTGAGATGGCTTCGTGCTAGAAATTTCAATTCAGAGGCGGCAGAACAAATGCTCAAGAATAACTTGCGATGGCGTCGTGAGCAGCGTATTGATAACATATTAAATGAAGATTTCTCTAGCATGAGGACCGATTATCCCTTCCATTCGGATGGTTTCGATAAGGAAGGCAGACCCGTAGGTACCTGCAGTCTTGGAGTATGGAATATTAGACAAATGGCGTTGGCAGGGGAAATGCCAAAGCTGCAGCGATACTTGAGCAGAATATTAGAGCGGGGAATGCAGTTGGTGGTGAACGAGCAGCATAAAGGAAACAATGTTACAAAATATCAAATAATTATCAATCTTGAAGGATTCAATCAGATTCAGCATGCTTGTCCTATTTGCTTGCCTGCTTATACAAACTTCGTTTCAAATTATGAAAACAATTACCCAGAGTATCTGGAAGAGATTGTCCACATAAATACGCCTCCTGTGTACGACATTGTGTTGAACTTGATTCGTCCATTGTTTTCTCCAGCCACGAGAAAGGCAATGAAAATTTTTGGTACGGATAAGACTCAGTGGATGAAACATTTGGATAAGACGATAAGCCGTGATCAGAGACGAGTTGAATTTGGAGGAACGCGCAAAGACTAATTTCTGATTGTCCTTTATATTGCCAATTACGAATTTACGAATAATAAAAATTATGAGTTGCATGTTGTATTATTAGGAAAAAAATAAAAGATTAAAAAAAATATTTTTAAGACCATTGTCAAACTAATTCATTTCTTGGTTTATTTACAAATTCATAACAATTAGTTCATTTGGATACTGACATTTGATTGAGAGGGTGATAGTGATAATACAGCTCATATTATTCTAATTGTTCTAATACAAATAACGAAGAAGGCACACCTTTCACATTTGTATACATTTTATAATTACAATTAATCAGTCAATATAAACAGTCACAACGTCAGAAAAAGACCATATTAGAACATGTGAACTTTTCCATTTCCTTCCAAAACGGCAACTATTCCATCCTGCATCATGGTCAAGTTTACAGGAGTCTTTACTGACACGCCCCCGGCTCTGGAGATAGTACTTAAAAGTTGTCCACCTTCAGCAGGAGCAGGACTCAAGTGACAAACAAACTTGCTTTTGTTGTCAGCAACGAGAATGTCTCCCATGTTGTCTGTGATCAAGCCTTGGGGGCACCTTAAAAATCTTTCTCCTTCCATTGGAGCGACATTTCTGTGCGTTTGAAAATCAAGAGGAAGTTCTGTCACTGTTGCAGCCTTGTTGTTTGTCACGTATATGCGCTGATTTTCCTTGGCATCGAAACAAATTCCAAACGGTTTCTCATGATAATGGTCCCTCACAAAAGTTCCGTTCCTATCAAATAGTTGAATACGCCTGTTTCCCGGATCTGTAACAGCGATATAGTTTCCGCAAGCAGTCACGTCAACATCCCATGGATAACTGAACATTCCTATTACATATTTTACACAACAAAATGTCAAAAAAACAATACATGGCTTGATATAAAAATAAAAAGTTGTATACAACTTTACTCAGGTTAGTCAGCTTACCATTTTGGTTTCCAAATGATCCAAAAGAGGAAATATATTCGCCATTATCTAATGAGAGGAAAGTGACTCTGTGTTTCTCTCTCTCACAAACGATAAGTCGGCGGTGGTACTCGTCACAGCAGATGCCGGTTGGAGCGCCAGTAAAAAAAGAACCTCCGAAATCTTGGTTTAAACGATATATCAATTTTCCTTCAGGATAGTTTGGGTCAATGCACGAAATACAGTTTGAGAAACTTTCTGTATAATAAATCTAAAAAAATCAATAAAATAAAATTTGATAACGGAACATTTTAGAAAAAAAATAATGAGTCAATAGGATGGTACTTGATTTTAATTACTTACCCGATTTGTTTGCTTATCACAAGCCAAGCCCCAAGCTTTCTCCCTGATTGCACTGCCATAAAACATATCATTTTGAGTAAAATCCAGTTGAAACATTTTACTTGGTATTGAAGCTACTTCTTCGTGTTCACATTCCTGTTGTTGATGCTGTCGTTCGTCATGCGCTGGTTCATGCATCTGCTGTACGGTCAAGACTTGGCTTCCATCCTGTGACCGTTTCGCTAATATTGAGAACTTGTCTATTTGCAAGTTTTTTACGAAGCATTCTACGTAATAGAGCCGTTACTTTAAGTTCGTAGAGGCCAGCTTCCTCTGTGGCAAGAAAGTATCCAAGAAAATGCCCGTTTTCACTTCCATAGCTGATAATACACTTGATCTGTTCTGTTCCGCTTGGAGGGACTGCAACCGCATGAAACATATTTGGATTCAGCGCCACAGCATAAGGTATGTTCACAACTCGTATATTAAATTGAATAGCCACGCTGGTGAAATTGAATTGTCTCTTGGGAATCACGCAAATTTCAACCATTGGAATATCGCATTGCGATGTATTCGGTTTAGGAATCGATGGAGCGTTAACGCTCATATTCAAGCTAGGAGTGTGTTTCAAAATGCTTGAATAACTGGAGGAAGGCATTGGCGTTGGAGATAATTGTTCTGGCCATGGTGATGGCACTTGAGGTAGCCGACATTGCTCCGTTATTGAAGCTACTTCTTCGTGTTCACATTCCTGTTGTTGATGCTGTCGTTCGTCATGCGCTGGTTCATGCATCTGCTGTACGGTCAAGACTTGGCTTCCATCCTGTAGAGGATCGCCATCAAAATTTGATAGAGTCACCTTGGTTTCCTTTACATTTTCGGTCTCCGATCTGAGAAAATCCGACAGGAAATCAAAACTTTGCCAAGGAGTCCAACCATAAAATGGTTTGCTCGGCAGGGCTAAATTTGGCAAGTCCTTGTCCCTCCATTCTGGTGATTGTAGCAATTCCGGAGCTTTTGAAATATTTAGTCGTTCCTCCAATGAGCAAATCGCATCCAAATAGTCACCGCTCAAGGCTGGTAAAACTGTGGTGGTAGCCATCCAGCTTGTCCTGCTTGTACACGGTCGTTGCTCAGACTGATTAAAACCATCACCTTGATTATCACTTCCCTCTCTAGGAAACTTGAGACTTGTCACTGGTTCCGAACACTGTTGCTGTTCAGTGTCTGTCGATGAGTAGGAATCCGTTGCTGATAACTTTGTCGTGTCTTTAACTTGCGATTTTTCTGGCTGACCTGTGCCTGATGATTTTTTTCCAGTTTTCCTTCCCCTACCCCCGCGACGGCCACGTCTTTGTCGTGACATGGTGACGTCAATCAACAATCAATAATGGTGCCCAAGGGCGGCCCAGTAGTACTAGAGTTATAATAAACCTTGGCAACAACTTGAATAATTCTACCAAAACACCAATCAATTTATCTAATGGCAACGTGAGTAATAAAATTACGAAATTGGTTAGTTTCTCCACGGACAACAACGCAACTACGGTTCCAGCCACAAAGTGATACTTTTTCTCACTTCCGCTAAATATATACCGTAAAAATACCGACCTTGTCTTTTATCAATACGACGTGAAATGCTGCTGAATACTGTGAATACTCGTGAAACTAAATGTTCGAGTAGTAACAATTATTATGCAAAGTTGTTAATTATGCCAACTTGGTATTTTCAATCATGCCCTCCAGAACTCCGTTTCTCTAAATTATTCATTTTGTGGAGCGTCGCACAACATAATGCATCTTCAACTTCTTTGGAGTGTCATACCACATAGAAGAACAAGCAACATATTATGCATGAATGACGACCACAGACAGAACCGGAAATGACAAGTATCCGCATGATGAAATTGTACTTAGATTGGAATACAAATTATTTAATGAATTTCAAACAAATCATTTGAATGTTCCTCCAAAATATTCTTTGTATTTCTTACTTGCAGACATTCCTTCATTTGCATTTTTACTAATATGCATACTAATTTAATCAAGTGGTTCGCAGATTTAGTTGTCGATTCGATTCTAAAAGTTGCTGTCAACAACTTGCAACAAGTTTATTATTATGCCTTTAGAGGAATTAATTTGTTAACATTCAGTTTGTAACAAAGAGGAATTAATTACATGCATACTTAGGAGGTGGAAAAATAATGTAATGTTCCATCAAGGTATCATAGGGTCAGGAATTATACGATATCTTGTAGCACATTACCAGTAGAAACAACATCATCTTTGCGTGGGTGCGGATGCATATTGATTTTACATTTTTATAACGACGTCAAAATTTAAACTTTCTTTGTTTTGGGAAATGAATTAGTTATGGAGGTAAAAACAACTCCAACTTCTTTGAGAGGGTGCGGATGCATATTGATTTTACATTTTTATAACGACGTCAAAATTTAAACTTTCTTTGTTTTGGGAAATGAATTAGTTATGGAGGTAAAAACAACTCCAACAGTAAACCAGCTCTGGTGACTGATGGTAATGACTAATTTATTATACTAGTTCTGGATTCGGCAGTTTATGTATATAATCGTCACAGTCAGTAAGCCAATCAATAGTGTTCAATCAGTCTGGTCATTTGCGAAGTAATAAAACGTTCAGAAACGACTTTACTTTTTATTTATTCATTCTTCTTCCTCTCGTCGACGAGGTGTATAGGTGTAGTATGCAATGCATACATAATTAGGTCAAAACTGTATTTTCGATTTTCATCTAAAACTGGAAGGGCAAATGGTCATCCATGGAAACAAAATGAGATGAGAAGAGATTTAAATATTTTAATTGCTTCAGTCAAACTACCGTCTAATCTTGCTACAATCATCATATCATACAAATCTAAATAACGTCCACAGGAATTGTAGATGCACATTGGTAACCATAATTTCCTTTACAATATTTCTGCACAGAGTTTATTTAAAGCTTGATTAAATTTAAATTGGGCTTTCGACTCTAGTTCTATATTTAATAATGTTTTAGTTTTTAGTGCATTATTATGCACCATGTAAACAAGGCTATAATTATGACGCATTTTTGTTTCGCTTAACGTGAACTTGAATAAATTGGTTTTTTTTTTTATCCCACAAAACATTTGATTTAATGATGGTCACAGGTACACACTGTGCAGTATTATTTTTTATCACATAAAAATCTATTTTCTCAGTACTTACTAATCATTGTTACGTTTTACACTACTATCTTGTATAGTAATGCTACCACTATTTTCAGTGTTTTTTCTCGACATCCTGAAAACAATCAAAGGTAAAGTATCGTAGTTATTCGATATGATGATGATAATTTTACATACATACACATACATGCATGTATGTACATACATGAAAACCGGTGCAGTTAGCGAAAAAAAAATTTCTTCGTAAGAAATATTTACAAAATTGCACAATATCGTGACTTACACATAGTCGCATTCGCATTACATACACGGTAAATAATACGCGTTTTTGCTAAGGTATGTTTTATTTGCAAAAATTTTGCACGCTTTTCTATTAAGCTTGCATCCAGTCAATCAGTAAAAACACAATAATATGGCAGGTTTAGAAAAACTCATGATGTATACAGTAGTGCACTGTGCAAAATATTCTGGTTAACATTGTATTCAATATTCATTATAAATAAGCCATGTCCTTAGCATTTTTTACAAAGAAACTAACGGTAAAACTACAACAAGATGCATTGCATGACAATGTGTATGGACTTACAAAGCTTTCATAGTGAATTCGTATTTTGAAAATGAAACTTGTCATGAAGCAATAAGCAGTGTGAAAAAAGTAAGTAGGTGAAATACAAGAACGGTTTTCAGTTGAACTAGAAGCTGATTGCTGTCAGGACGCTTTTTACAGATATTTCAGTTGATCGTTCCCTTGTTTGCGGAAGCATTGTCAATCCTGAGAGTTTGTAGTGCTCTTTGTTAGTGGCTACCCAGAGGCTGCTAGTGCAAGCAAATGGATGTGTTAATTTCAGCGCAATATTTGACAAAAATGCTTAATATTTTTGTCATATTTTTTCTGGTATTACTTTGGACTGGTAATTATGGTGCGGTTAGTGGCATCAGTGTGGAAGAAGATTTGACACTAACTGCTCAAGAAAAGAAAGCTCTTGACGTGGTTAGTAAACTATCGTACTAAAGAAACATTGTTTAAATGATTAAATTAAATGATTAAATTTTTATTTTCATATTTCATATTTCAGTTCAAGCCCAGAGTGCTGAAAATGCTTCCCCACTCCTATATGTCGCAAGACATCTATCTCATACGGTAATGGAATACTATGTAGAATAGTTAGAGGCATAACCGGGGAAAAACTCGGTCCTTCAGAAAGTTTTTGTAGAGTAGCCTTTTCAGTAGCTTTTCAATGAAAACAACCTTGAAATGTTTGCATCAAAACCAGCTCAAATTTAACAAAAAATTAGCGCATCTACTATTTTTGCCTTATTGTTAAAATCAAGGTGGCTGCGGGCTCGAAGACTCAATGTAGACTTGGCTGAACAGATGCTCAAAAGTAATTTGGAATGGAGACAGAAAAACAGTCAGTTTTTAAAATAAATTTTGAATTTTTCCTATGTTTCTCTGCTACTATATTTTAAATAATTAATAGAGATGATTTTCCCCAAGATATGGATTTTATAAATGACGAGGACTGGTCAGATATGGTGTCCGATTATCCGTATTGGAACGACAACGTTGATAAACAGGGAAGACCAGTGGGAAGTTTTAATCTGGGACCTTGGAATTTTAGAAAAGCTGCACTTACCGGAAAAATGCCGAGGTTGATGAGATACATGACCAAATTATTGGAGGAAGCAACGCAAGCTGTTGTCAAGGGTTGGGATGAAGGGAAAAATGTAACCCAGTGGACAGTTTTAATCAATCTTGATCAATTTAGTCAAATTCAACATGCGTGTCCACTTTGCTTACCCGGGTGGGCAGCATTCATGAATACTTATGAGGAGCGCTACCCAATGTTCGCACATCGAATCATAAACATTAATACACCAGCAGCCTACCAAATTATCCTAAACATTGTTCGTCCCATCTTCACCCCTGCCACACAAAAGGCAGTAAAGTATTTTGGCCGGGACAAACGGCAATGGATGGAGTATATAGATAAAGAGATTGACAGAAGTCAGAGAAGAAAAGAGTTTGGGGGAACGCTTGAAGACTGATGAAAACCCATTATTTAAATTTAATTTAAAGTTGTTGCTGTTTTTGTCTCATAATCCATTACATTCACAAATATTTTTAAAATAAGTCAACCTCTACCTGTAAACATAACATGAAAATATGACAGTGTAATTCAAAAGGTGGCTATATTTTTGTATCACTTTTTGTAACAAATAAATCACTTTCTAGTAAAACTTTACTGATTTAAAAATTTATGTATGTAGCAAGTAAAATCTATCAGTCAACACCAGTATTTACTTCATTCTACAATAGAATTTCTACTAAAGATTATACTTTGCAAATTTATCATTTATTTTGCTTCCCACAGACAGGTACTGGTTGAACCGGAAGATGGGTCAGGCGGGCATGTTTTCTCCATAAAAAGCACTACAAAGTGCTAAAAATTGACATTTACTGCATGTATTTTACTGCAAGGAGCGCTAAAATAAGTTTTATTCTGCAGAAAAAAACAGTTATTATGAAATCCGTAAACAAAACAAGTTTACGATGAAAAATGCAATTAAAATGCCAATAAATTTTCGTTCATGAATTTCGATGAGTACTTGCGGTTTCCAATCGTATCTTTGCAGTGCAAATGTTCACTGAATTATTTTAAAACGCTAAAAGATATTTTGTACCCCACGGACAATGCACTGACCTAAAGTTAGAGATTCCATGTTCGTCTGCCGGAAAAATTGCGCGATGTTGTGATGATAAGAATAGTAATAGGATGGTAGTAAAAAAACTATATCGTCATTAAAAAAATATACGCAAAGGGTGGTCGTGCTGGGTGGACATGCTGCTCTTGCATGTTATTTTACATTCCATTTTCCATTACCGTACAAACGTCCATCGCTGCAGTTTGGATTTTCCCTATATTTTATGTGTTAAAAGGTTATCTTCATGGAAACGTACGCACTGCACAGAGTCATTGCTTCAGTCCTTTTGGATACTCTCTGCTAAAAATGGCATTGAAAAAATTCGATCTCTATATATCATTGGAATAGTTTCCAACCCATCAAGCCAGGTGTTTTTTCAGTAAACTAGTCTGAGGATGTTTCACCTACCCATATAGCAACATTAATAGTTTATATGCATTAACTTTTAGACAACGATAGGACGACGTGGCACATAGGTGTTTTTACATTTTTTAGGAAAGTGTGCCAGGAAGTAATAATCCTTGTACAATGAAGTATAATTGTTGTAATTAGTAATTATGGATATTATCTCATTCTCAAATTAAACAAGAAATTATAATTTTTTAAGTACACAAACACTTTCAGCGTATTTAAAAGACTATTTCTCATTGTGTGGCTTATGCCAATTAGTACCAGTGTACCATGTAGCACAGTGGGATAAATGGCTACCTATCTGGACAAATGATATTGGTCAAACTAATTAAAAACTGATGTCTTTGCAAACAAACCGAGTCAGTAGCGAAAATGTATGCAGTAGTATAGGGAAAAAACAGGTTTTTGTTAATGCGCTGAGATAAGTTTCTAAAAGCATGCATCCACAGTCATGCACACATTCTTAAAGCTTGCTTTCAAATCTAGTCAAATTATAACAATCAAAAAATGCAATTTTTCTGTTTGTGAAATTGTTAAAAAGCATACACATTATTGCACGCTCCATGGTTTTGTAAAAAAAAAGCAATGTTTATAATTTATCCAGGAAGCGCAAAGAAGAAGGATGACATAATAAACATGCTCGCGAAAATATAAAACAGACATACTATTAAAATTTGGTACAAAGATTTAACTCAATAATGAGTGCGACTTGTTAAGTAGAATGGCGCAATAATTTTAGCAAATTGGGATGCAGACATGGGAATGGTTGCAGTGTGAAAAAAATTAGAAAAAAAACTAGGGTCTAATAGACAATAGATAACTTACATGCACAGTATTTGCATAATATTCTAAAGACCACTCTTTACTATACTATATAATCAGATATTTAAAATACCTGAGAAATATTGATGATGAGGAGACAGACAGCAGGCCGGCAAATCAATAACTTGCAATTCGCATGCAAGTAAATTATCTCATTTGCATACCATACAATGTGTAACATTTTTGCTAATGTGTGACTGGAGCATAAGGCATAATTAATATGCTAATTATATCCGGTGACATTCAATGCTGATATCGAAAATTTACGTATGCATAGTATTTTGACATTACAAATTTTTCTATTGTTTGTCGTACTGTGATTTGCGACTCTACATATCTATATGCACACTTTCACATATGCTATTGGATATGCATAAATACCTACAAAGTTCATACGCCTAAATACACTATAACTG
>JAHZMZ010001108.1:0-12016 GCA_027743805.1 Lepidocyrtoides sp. E14 | reverse complement strand
ATCATAGCAGCCTATGAGACTGGGATATTTTTATGTATTGGTGTGTTCAAGTAGTATTATCTCGACAGTGAACTTTAACATTCGCAATGCAAGTTGTAAATAGCACAATAAATGTAGTCAATATTTGAAGATGAAGAAAAGTAGCAAAGCATTCGTTCAAAATCTCCATGGAATTTGATTACGTTTACTGGGGTTACTACAAGATGGAAGCGTTCACGTTCACAGTTCACACCACAAAACATCCGTTTAATTTAATCCCTGTTTGTAAACATGAAATGACTACATAATTAATAATAATAATAATAAGCATTTGGGGTCAATTAACTACGCTACCACCATATTACGGAAATCAATGTTACGTATGTTTGTATATTTTGACAAAAAGAGCCATAATATAAGTATACCTACGTTACATTGTGGGTCATGGACCTCAAGTATAAACAGTTTTGGGGCTTTCGCTTCAACTTTTACTTTACTTTTGATTCTGGTCTTGAAAAGTACCTAGAACTCCATTGTCAACTTTGTTGACCGATTACGCTTGGAGACTGAATGAGACATTGATTGGTTTCAGAAATTGCAATGAATCAAAACGATTAAACACGTTCACTCATTTTTGTATATTATACCTCTTTCAAATATTCTGTGATTACCTTTGAATTAACAGAGACAACCACAACATAGCAACCTCCCTTTGGGGCTTACTTTTTGCGTGGTCGAAATTAGTGGAATTCGGGGACACATTGTTCATCATTCTGAAGAAGCAACCTCTGATATTTTTGCACTGGTAAGAAACAGTTGACTAGACATGGACTTACCTTAAGTACCTGATGTATAAACAAGTACCTAAATGTAGCAAAAAGGCAAGCCATTGACATTGCAATGATCCAGGAAGATGGTTGGCAATGAAATAATCTGAACATTATTGCTGCAGGAGCCATGTACTCAATAAGTACAAATGTGGTTTTCTAGCAGGCTACATTTCAAAGAAATAGTTACCGCAGTATTTTTGCTAGAATTATATGCATAAAGTTCAAAAGGTTCATTTGACAATGCTGCTTAATTAGATATAATATTATACGTCCGTTGGTATGTACGTATTATGTGAAAACCTGCCGTTTTTTTCTTTTTGCAGGTATCATCATGTCACCGTCACCATTTATTGTTGGTTTGCATACTCTGCTTATGATCCTTCTAGCCGATGGTTCTGCACAATGAACTATTTTGTTCATTCTCTGATGTATACTTATTACGCAATGAAAGTAAGTTGATAATAAATATATTTTCGTTCGATGACAAACAAAATGGATAATTGACCTTTAGTGAGAATGGATTGATCTCGAAAAATCAAATGCAATTTATCTTCTTTTTTGGCCGTGTTAAAAGTATTTTTAACTTTTTAATTATTTGCTTTGCTGTCATCAGGAAAATTTGCGAAGATGAAAATAGAATCAATGGCAAAATAAGCACTTTAATTGCATGTATGCATTAATACATCAAACGTTTTTCAAAATATAACTTCAAAATACGTATAGTCTTAAATTATTTGAGAAGTAGAATCCTAACACTGCAAAACTAAAGTGGAAATGGTTAAAAAAAAAGCTTAAAACTTTGCCCTTTTGATGCAATTAGTATCATTGTGTCTCAGAAAAAAAGAATGTGCGTTATTATTAGAACTTTTAACGGTATAATAATTTATCTTATTGTGTCCAAAAAAAAAGCTTAAAACTTTGCCCTTTTGATGCAATTAGTATCATTGTGTCTCAGAAAAAAAGAATGTGCGTTATTATTAGAACTTTTAACGGTATAATAATTTATCTTATTGCTTCCAAGGTAGAATTGTTGCACACAAAACTTTTTTAATAAGGCCATAAAGCTCTCAAAGATGAAAACGTCATTTGCAAAGAAGAGGCACGAGAATGTAGCAAATTTACTCGTTCACAACACAAATTTTTTTTCATACAGAGTTCGAAAAAAAACCTTCGTAAGTAGGTAATTTTCTATTCTTTAGATTTTGAGATTTGTCTGTTCCAGAAATAGAGCCAAACTAATTAAATTGATTTTTGTAGTGTGATTGATTAAAAATAGTTTCCGATTTTCGATTTTCCAGTGATATAGCAAACAATCATGTGTTCGTAATCTAAGCAACCTTCAAATGCAATAACTCCTGATGACGTTGGCATGAAAATCCTTGAAAGGAGTTAATTATGAAAAAGATCAAAAGTTGCATTTCTTTTCAACAGAATCGAAATATTTTGTGCTATCATATCATACGTTCCAGATATTTAAGATAAAACACTAGCCTGTGAATTTCGCATTTCACAACGTGAAACCACCATGAGATCAACGAGATCAACATCACTATCTGATTAGTGATTTTGTACTATGTATGAGATGCATTTGTTTTGAAAGTTTTGTTTCCTTTCTTTCAAACCCATTATACAAAATTTCCATAAATATATTACGTGCAGTAAATTCCTTCCGTGCACAGTTAAATGCCTTTTTTCGAGGTCAAAATCAAATATACAATCTGTATTCGTGTTGTAATGTCTTGATTCACATTTCTTACTCTTTCAGGTGCTCCAAGTAAAAATTCCGAGACATGTACCTATGATGATAACAATTCTTCAAATAATGCAGATGGTTGTAGGCGTCATCATTAATGTTAACACGTACTACATCAAATGTAATAAGTCACTCTTTTGTTTTTCCGCTTCACTATCAATACTTAGTTAAATATTTGATTTAATTAAATACACCCATGCATATTATGCGTTTATTTTTAACTTATGTAAAAAGATAAACAACTATTGTTCAATTTTTATTTTCCTAAACAACTCTTTGTTTCTTTCCAGTATCTGGACAAGATTGTAAACGACCATACAGCAACATCCATCTGGCGTTCGCGATGTATTTCACATATTTTCTTCTCTTTGCAAACTTTTTCCGGAAAGCGTATCTGAAGAAGAATGCAAGGAGCGTCAAAAGCAAATCATCTTAAATATCCCAATTATTTGTATTATTTAACATGACAAAATTAAAACAAATTTTATGACGCTCAAAGCAAAATACAATATAATTTTTAATGTAAATACACCACAAATAATATATTTTTAATTTTCGTGTTAAAATATTTTTGCAGTATTTAAAAAAATAAACTGGCCAATAATAATGAAATGACCTTTGACTTACTCGGGAGCAGGAGTTGTTTTCCTTTGCATAAATCGATTCGTAGAAAAATAGGATCAAGGGTATGAAAACATGTTGAAGCCGACCTTCAAATCGTATACGATATCGACTATCATACACACGTGAAAATTTTAGCCATTAATTTTAAGTGTCAGTAGAACCTACATTGTACATTATTGGAATTTACAAAATTATTGCTAAGCCCATATGTTTTTGTCCACAGACGCTGATCGTGACAACTGCGTAATGAATGCAGACGAATATCAAAAGGTGTTGTTGATGCAAGGCTATACTTTTGTTTTTCATAGCCCCTTTGAAAAACGTAAGTGTATCCCTAAGCTTGACTCACCTTTCTTGTATGTGTTTCTTAGTAGCTTTACAGTCTTTGTTGTTTTTCTGGTACTTAAGGGTACGTTCAAAGGTCACGGGCGCTAAAACTGAAAACATATTGTGTATGTTCCGATAATCCTAATAATATTGTACGTAATGAAGGGTTATCTGTTTTTATGAATGAAACGAAAACGTACCCTGCGTATTTACATGCACGTAAGTAAATGTCATAATATTTATCGATGGTACAAGAGTTTTCAATTACCATGAGATGTTTAGGATCGACTATGTTTTTGGAAAAACCATGCATTTTAGTTTTAAACAGTGCGTCTTCACAGTCAAGTGCCAAGTTCATTTATTTACATTCCAAAAAAACGCCATGAAATTCGTGAATTTCTCTTATGAAAACAAAGTGCTTAAATGGGTCGGGTGTATGTAATCTTCGTAAGTACGATTTTTCAGACATTGTTTTTTCCGATTAACCCTCTGAATTTCGTTTCTGATTTTATTTTTTGTTATTTTTTGTTATTTTTTTCAGCGTCTTCTACTATATAAGCCTGTAGAATACTTCGCAAAGGACACCAGTCACAGGTTTGATTGCCTCCATTCTGCTAGTCAGCACAGTGAACACAATTTGTGTCCGAAAACCGTTAAAAATCATGAAGCGTCAAGTAAGTACGTTTTTTTTGTAAAAGCTTCAAAGTTAAAAATATTTGGAAACTGGACAAAGTTTAAAACATCACAAAATATATAAATATTTTAATTATGTTAATCAGGTTTCCATTCTTCTTTTGGGCTTCGTTGCCCTTTCCTCTGCTGGCAGCTTCCAGATGAGGAAAACCCTTGCGCCCATACCCATTCCGAGAAACTACCAACAGGTTGCCGTAGCAGGAGCACCAGGTGCTTCCATTGGAGCTGGAGCACCAGGTGCCCCCGTGTTAGAAGAGTCTGTTGAAATAGTTCCCCAACAACAGCAGCCGGTTCAGGTTGTATACAAGGTTCCTACCAGAGTTATTGAAAGGCAACCAATCCGTGTTGCAGCTCCCCCCGCCTCATACAGTCAAGATGAAGACGTGCCACCACCAGCAAGACGTGGACACGGAGGTGCTGGTGCTTCCAGAAGGCCTTTGCCAACACAGGAAGAAGAACTCGCCCTTGAAGAGGATGAATTCGAAGAGAGTGCAAGTGTTGTTTCGTAAGTAGCTTTCTATATTAAAAAGCATTAAAGAAGTACATACCTCGGTATTTAAATTTTATTTAAACTAATTTGAAACAGTGAAACCGTTGAGCCCCTTGGTGAGGAGGGTCCTCAAGTAGATCTTGTCAATGGGAAGGCTGAAGTGCACACCCAAATCGGGGGAGTTGATACACAATACAGTGTCAGTGCTGACGAACTTGCTTCGAATACCAGAAGAGCCAATTCTCTTAACAAAGACAAAAGAGAATAAGTAGGATGGAAGCTGTTATTTGGGGATCAAATAAAATCGTTGTTTTTCCAAATTCGGTGATTTGTAAACAGTGGCGCTAATTTATTGTTATAGTTACTGACGCATAATATGACTGATCGCAAAACACTTCAAAATTTATTTTATAAATTATGATTTGTTTATTACATGTTGTATTTTCATGTTACACGAATAAAGTATAAATTATTTTCTTATAAAAAAAAAAACTTCAAAATTTTATATTCTTTATTAACCTTTGATGAACATTGAGACGGTACAATTGACAGACAAATTTGATTGTACTGATATTTAGATCATATTTGCATAAAAATAATTTATACACAGGAATTTACAATACAAAATGCAATGCTCAATAAGTGAATAAAAAGGAGTAAAATTTAATTTTTTATGGAAAATATGAACGAGTTTTAAATTAATGAACAATAAAAGGATTATTTTTGTATAAAAAATAACAACCTTTTTTAGGAACTGAGATTATTTTATGCATACCACATAATACCTACATACATATTTATCATTTTGTTCTATCAACTAAATATATTCTTCAGTCAGAACAAGTAACTCTCAAAAAAAAACTCTCTCTGGTCGAAATGAAAATGTTACTAAATAATTTACTAATACATATTTAGTAACAGCTCCAACTCCAGTTTTGTACTTCACAAAAAATAAATAAATTACGTACATTAAAAAGATGGGTTCATATGCAATCACATTAAAACCATCATAATTAATTATGTATGTTTAAAATCTTAAAATTACGCAACTGGTACATGGGTACAATCATGAATAAAATAGCCAGTTTAGGTTGTAGTTGTACCGGTATTTGTTTTTGACGAATTTTTGAAAATACACATTTACATTTTAAAAGATCTGATTCTGTTCATTGGTTGCATCTGGTAATGTTTATAATATAAGCAGGTATTTTTGTTTAAACTTTTAATAGACAGTATAGAGTAGACTTACTCATTAGATATTTAATTAAACTATGTTTAAATTTTTTAATATTTTACAAAGAGACGAACATTTAATACTTAGAAAACTCACACTCTATGAGAAATTGTTTTTAATCAACTGAAATTTAAAATTTCATATCAACATGTAATTTTAACTTTCCTTTCAATTTACAATTAATTTGGATTCAGACAGAAAATTTTCTTTAACCCTGTTCCGAATTGCTCCTTCAAAATATGTTTTATTTTCTACTACATTTGTGAGTAAGATTATCATTTTAAGTAGGCTATGAAAACCATGAAAATTTACTCTAGTCTATTCTATATCAAATTATCGAGTTTTGAAACAATAAGATATGCAATATAATATGCAATGATGAATGATGATGACGATTGAAAAAAAAAACATTATTTGCATTCATAGGCGCACAAATGCACAATTGCTACAATAACTTTTTACTTACTTTTCACTCGTCCGTGTACCCTAGTTTTAAAGCATTAGCCCTTAAATCGGTGGTATGTTACATCTCATAGTCACCGCGACTACCATACAGGCAAACACCTGCCGAATTGCTACATCACTAAAATGATTACATAAATAAATAGCGGCGTTAATTTCCCTTCCAATATTCACTTGGTAAATGTACAACTTTATAAGATATTTTCTAAATCTTAAATGCTAATTCACCTTACGTAAATACAGTTCATATAAGTAAATTTAGCGTTGTTGCTGTAGATAATCGATTAGTATTAAATCAAACGAGAATGTAGATAATCTCATTGTGTAAATGTGTCCCGTAAAATGTAAAATCGAAAATGCACCAAGCTGGTGCCACCAGCACCTCAGTTTAATATTAATTATTATTGATAAAAAATTCTCATACACCCCGCGTATATGTCATGGCATGGCCATCATCCAACTACCATAATAATAAAGCGTCAACATACTGTGTAATGTGAAATATCTTGAATTGCTATTTGAAGTTAGTTATGTAATACGTAATATTAATATTACATCTATGTATTTAGCATGAGTGTTTACTTGTACTGATGCAACCATTTTATTAATTCACCTATTAACTAAGGTCTGAAACAACGATCAAAACCGAAGTACTCATTTAATAATGAATGAGTGTACTTATTTTACTGCCTTTCTGCAGCAAAATAAACCGATGTAGATATTTCATGTTTCACAGAAATGTTACCTTTCAGACATTATATATATTTACAACTTCTTTTGTAATCTATAAATAGTTGGTTATATGCATTTTATATTTGCAACATATGAAAAAGCGACAATTTAAATTTATAATATATTATTGGTATGAAATAGTGGATAGGTACATTAATGTCCGCACATACATGCATATATAATTGTATACCTACTACCTACTTAAGTCTCTACAATAATCTGCATCTATCTTAACTCACACGTTACACTTACCTTTTGGTTAAAAAAGTTAGTTACGTTACACGCTCTTCGTTCTCATGTTGAAGTCAATAATTTGACGATTTCGTGCATTGACGTGTCCGCTCACTGACTTTTTTTGAAGCATCAAAATATGAATGCATGAAGCACCTTTGAAAAAATTTGTCTTTAGCAAAAAAGAATCAGTCGGTTGTACTGGTTGTGGTGTAAATTACACAAATTTGCACATATTCTAGCTAGATTCTAATTTCCCAGTCACGCTGCTCCAACTTGGAGTTTCCAATTCCCGGTTTCAACATTATATTTAGCTGTCTATGACATATATTATATTTTGTACAGTTTACATCCACAATACAAAAACAGCATGAATGTACCTATAAATAAGTAAAACATAATGGACAACCATTATTATTATTATTACTATTTGACGAGAATTTTAAGAATATAAAATCAAGAATTATTGGTACATACTACTACAGTCAGATCAGATTTTTTGTATTTGTAAATTTAATTTTGGACATGCTATGTGGAGATGAGTTGCTTTATTCGACGATATGTTAAACACCGCCAGCCAGACGCGGCTTTGAGATAAAACAATTTAATTTTTTTTTTTTGCATATAGCTTGTTGTTGTCTAACATTATTAAGATATAATACTGATATTGGTTGGCTTTTTACGATCGGACCTGACCAGAATCACTAATTTTAAATGGATGACATATTATGTGAGTTTCCTTACAAAAATGAATATCAAATTGTTTATAGATCTGCTCTGCTGTCAAGTTCATCTTCATTAAATAAACATCCAAGTCTTACAGCGCAACCATCTCCACATATAGCCGATCTCAGGCATACGTTGACCTCGTCGGAGTGAATTCGGTTCTGAGAGCATATCTGTAACTGGCCGTATATGTTGATCCTGCTCTTGCCGGAACATATCCGTTGGTAGATCCATTAGCAGCTCCATTACTGCTTTGAAATCTCACGACAGTTCCCCGATGCCGACAATCTCTCCGGAATCCACTTCCACCTGCTTGATGCCAGTTTCGACAACCAAAAGTCCGATAAAATTCTTTACGAAACTTTCCTAAAAAAGAAATGTCATAGTTTTGTTTGAGACATTGCTAAAGGACCAAAAATGATTTCCATAATATTCATTAGTCGTATTCAAAAATATAAAAATTTATCACGCATTTTTAAAAAAATCATAAAATGTAACTGTTTTGTCAAAAGCCTTAAAGAACTAGAAAAAAGCTTTGAAACTAGGGTTATGTGTAGATCTACTTCAAAACTAAAACATGCAACAAGAAACTACAAAAAAAGATGTTTGCTTCTACGACTACTACCTACATTACA
Source organism: Lepidocyrtoides sp. E14 (assembly GCA_027743805.1). Taxonomy (NCBI): domain Eukaryota; kingdom Metazoa; phylum Arthropoda; class Collembola; order Entomobryomorpha; family Entomobryidae; genus Lepidocyrtoides; species Lepidocyrtoides sp. E14. The sequence goes on along the minus strand of JAHZMZ010001108.1, from coordinate 3,300 downwards.
GATTCTACAAAAAAGCGTTTTTCAACAAGATTCTTACTTCCATCATCAGCATCTACAGGCAGACAAACGACAATATTGTGCGTGAGTATGAGGCACAGTGTCGTAGTAATTGTAGGGAATGCCATCTGCAGTCTAAGCATAGTAGCAGCTGCATTAGTCTCGAAGAAAATGATCCTACTACAAGGGGAGACGGTCAAAGTGAAAGTTGGAACTAGAGAGAACGTACAAAAAAACCGTTTTTTGCCAAAAAATACAATGGTCTCTGGGTGGATGGCAATAAAATGTAATGATGTTGTAAAAGGTATAAGTACAATGTAATATGGTATAAGGTGAAGGTAGGCCATTGTGGTTGAAATAGTTGACTTTGAGGAAAAGCTCAAAAGTTGGCGTTGGCAGGCTCTGATTTTAAACTCGACGAGACTGGATATGGTGAGGTTGCGTGTTATAAGAGTAGACACGAGAGGTAGAAGGGATATACAACTTTTTGGAACACATGCACTGGAATGCTCGTGCAAATTCTCTTCGAAATTTGCCTGAAAAAAATTACGACGGTATAATAACAAGGTTTATTATAATTTTCATCTATTAAAATTTACTTCAATTCCCATCTCACTGTTATTCCTTGTAAAAAAATTTCCATTTGAATTTTAGCATAGAACTGGATTTCCCTCTGGTGATGCTAGCTGTATTTATGTCATGGTTGCGAATGTTAAATGCATAATTATTACAAATCTTCATTATTTTATGTTATTTTCACATTTACAAGTTAGTAACAAAAATGGTTAGAACTACTCAATATTTTTAGTACGGTGTGGTGCAGAAATAAAATATATTGGCATGATAATACGGGTCTCTCTAAGAAAAATTTATTAATTAAATTCACAGCCAATTTCTTCTAGTGGAAACAATAAAAAAAGAGCAGACACAATGTAGCAGTAACTCTGAACCTACATTTCGCTGAATTGCATTTTAATTAGATTTGAAGGGGGAAATTCATCTTGTCCATGTCTAACTCTTCCTGCGTGTAGCATTTCCCCCATTTATCAGGCAAATTTCGGTAAATAACTCAAGTGAGAAGATTCAAGATAGCTTCTCAGATCTCTGCATCAAAGGATTCCATTCCATTGTTTGTTCTCCAGGAATGCGTTCAAACGTCGACTAATTGGCTCTTAGTGTCCAGAAGGGGCAAAAAAATGGTACGTGTGTGAAGTGAAGATGAGAGAAAACGTAAAATCAGCGTAGAGTTCTCAACTAACTACAAACAAACAAAATGGGAAAGTGAACGTTGTGCAAACAAAAAAAAAAGAAAAAGAAAAGTCAACAGAGCTTGATTTACAACAAGTGAATTATATGTAATGTTGATCCAGTATTTCTCATCCACTCTCTCTCAACCAACAAAATACGCCACACATTTTCCATTTCCCATGGTAACAAGTTTGGACTCAAGTGAAAGTTTCGGCAGATTATGTATAGCTTTAAGAAAAGTTTTATGAGTACACTTAAAAACGAGGGCTTATTTTACATTTAAATTCATATCTATCTGCCTACTTGATTTCTCGGCAATCTTTCTNTCTTTCTTTCTTTGCATCATCATCGAATTACAAAGCAGTACGAAGGTTACCTTCGGAAAATTCGTTACTCCTGGGGCAGTAAATTTTCATGCTGACATGGAACTTTCACGTTTGAAATGAAAGCAAGAACTTGGTTCGGAAACATAACACTTATACTTTACTGTAATTGTATAACCATTCTAATTAGCGTCATTATCAACATCATGCACTCGAGAAATACTATAGATGTTTTTTTAACTTAGCCATTCATTAAACTCCTAGTATTTGCTTCCAAGTTCAAATCATTGGTAGTCCTTAATTAGCATTGCGAAATATTTTTACAAGTCAATTTTCACATTAAAGCAATATACATTGGTGGCACATACTTACATTTGTGCAACCTTTTTTGAAAAGTAGGAATAGAGCTTTTCAGCATAGTAATTTCATGCAAGCATGCAACAAATATTTTTACTTGGTTTCACCTCTTTAAAATGAAACGCTTAATTAAATTGATACTACTAAAATACGAAAGTAGTTAGATACATATATTCGATGAAATAATTAAAACTGATAAAAATTTGTACATTACATTGCGCTATAGAGCGGTATATATAATAGTGCCATGATATTGTTCTGTGAATCATGGGTCGAGAAAATGTAGAAAATCTACTATTTATAATAATAGTATGCAATTAACAATTCGCAATCATCACACAAAAAAACACATCAACCATATAGAGGTGACTCTCTCATTTTTCCAGAAATGGAGTGGAAAAAATGAAAAGAAAAGAAAATGAAGTGAACTAAAATGGCGAATCACTAAATTAAGTTAATTTATATAAGAGAGATTTTGTCCGTGTATGTAAAATGTCATCAATTATAATATAGTACATACTTACCACTCATGAAATTGTAAATGACTGGATTAATTGCAGAGTTGGCATAACAGAGCCAATGTGAGATCATTGCAAAATACGTCTTGACTTCATGGTTGTAATCAATTCCTGTTAGCCTAAAAAAATCATAAATTAAAATTTGTGTTTTATACAAAATTCTTTGTTTTCGAGCTCATAAAATCATTCCCTTCGTCTCTGTAGATACACACAAGTATATTGAAATGATGGAACTTACTGTAAAATATTGTAAATGTATACTGGAAAGTAACAAACGGCAAACATAATGACAACAGCAACCAGCATTTTAGCAGCCTTCCTTCGCGACTTCAATTGGAAATCTGCTTGACTACATTGGGATGTAGATGCGCCCCGGAGGATTGGTGTCAGTACTATTATTATTTTGATAAAAAAAATCATTATTAATGTCATATCACTACCATTTCAAAGCAAAATATGTGTCCTCCAATCGTTTGGGGGAGGAAATTCATCAAAAGCACATTTATTTCGATATTTCAATTTATGAAGTTCTTCCTTTTAGTAAATACATCAAAGGACTTAAATTTTCTTAAATTTACTATGCAGAACCCTCCACTTATCAGATCTACATAACACATTCACGCACGCAACCACTCCATCAAAGTTGTACAAGATATGTAAAATGTAATGAATGATGGAGAAAAGTGTGTGCATTTTTGCAATTTTAAGGAGAAAGAAAAATGTGCCTACCTTCTACATATAACATTACACTACTAAATAGTTTGCATTCTGTCAAGGAAGGAAACGGGAAATGAGTTGATTTGAGAAAGTGTCATTGTAATGCGTTCTTGTAAATAGATATTCTATGATGATGGGAG
>JAHZMZ010001107.1:0-13412 GCA_027743805.1 Lepidocyrtoides sp. E14 | reverse complement strand
GAATAGAGAGAACGGGAAAGAAAGAAGCTGAGAGAAAAAAGAAAGAGTTGGAGGAAATGGTTAAGTACTTTGGGTAAAAACGGATACTTGTGATACTAACGCTAAAACATACGACATGTTTTTTTCTCTATATTTTTCAAGACAGGTTGTATAATATTGTGTGTATGTACTAGTCGTATTGTTTATTAAGTGGTTTTATGCACTAAGCTTGTTTTACCAACAACAACGCTTCTTTCTCTGATGATGATTCTCGTCGTCCGTTATGCGGGCGGGAGGAAAACAACAACAAGGAAAGGAAAAAATGTAACTCAGGAAAAATGCTTTGGAAAAGTTAAGTACAAAAAGGAGAATAATCATAGAACGAGAGAGAGAGAGAGAAAAGGGTAAGAGAGAAATATTATTTTTCCTTTTTGTTTCCCTATGCTTTATGACTACAACACTTAAGTGGAAAAGTAGTGTGTGGTAAAATAAAGAAAACAAATAGATATTGCTACTCTGTTTTAGTTAGCAGCAAAGTGAACAAGAAATGGGGGAAGGAATAACATACACACAGGTATAAAAAAAATCTGGGGTGAGATAGGTGTTTTGCGTGTGAAAAAAGAAATAGAGAGCAATAAAAAGTCTGAAATGCGGGAAAAGGGCGAGCTCTTCTGACCAATTTTTCTCTTTTTTTCTTATTTCTCTCTCTCTCTTTCATACTCGCTCTGCTTTCATGTTTGTAGCAATAATAAAATTGTATTATGATGAAGTAGCCGTGATGAATATATACATACATAGAAGCTTTCCTTTGGAATTGTAAACAATATTATATTATGTGCTTTCCATTGGTTTTATTGCTGTTTTTATTCTTATTCTTTTATTTTAGAAAATGGGAGGAAGCAGAAATGAAACAAAAGTGCTGTAAAACCGCGTATGAATTTGTTGTGGATAGAATTGAAAATGAAAATAAATACAAAAGAGAAAAAAATATATATTTCCTAATGTCTATAATAATAACAAAAAATGACTAAAGTTTTAGTTTCTACATTTTGATTGTGCTTAGTTAAAAATATTGAAAACCTTTCCTTTACTGTCTTCATTTTTTGCTACATTCCACTACATTCAACATTGCATAGGCATAAACATGACATAAGAATATATTTTTGTAGATTAATTTATTTTAAATAACGTCTCCTATCCCAATATTCTGTAAAAAAAGCATACTAAAAATACTAAAAGCGAACCTGATACACGAACGAGTAATAAATTAGCCAGCCTGTTTTGCATTAGCGTTACTGAAGTTGCAAGAGAGTCTAGGGGCAATCTACCTGGCGGGTACGGGGGCCTACTGGTGTACCTATATATTATATACGGTTTGTAAATGTAGCACAAAAGTAATGACTGTAAACGGTCATATTTACGGTAATAATAACTCTACCAAAATAAAACATTAGCGTTGTCAAATTAAATTACAGAATTATTTCATATCTTCTATAGTTTCTTGCATAAACATAATACAATTATAATATTATGCAGATGCTTCGTTGTGAATATTCACAAAACCGTAAACAAGTCAGTTATCTTCTTCTATTTCACTAAATTCTTGTGCGAGCTCATCCATACAACAAAACTACAAAAGCGTGTGTAGTAGAGAAAAACACGTACACATCTCTCTGAACTTGCCTTTTGCTGTTCCACTGACTGAACCTTTGAACAAACGCACGTGAAAAGAGCAGATCAAAAGCTGAGACTTTCTCTTTGCTCCATTACGACTATTTTCATATTGTTTGCTCGACATCAATCCCCACTCAACGCACATAATTTCATCATCATCATCATCGTCGTCATGAAAAACGAACTGATTCCACAAAGACAACATACTACTACTACTCACTCCTCTGCTGCTGTTATATCATGCATCGCCTTTTCTTCTGCCTCTGATCATCATCATCCTCCCCTTGTCTACTAAAGTGAATTAGCTTTGTTGTTTTGCTCTCCAAACAAAACCAAAAACCATCAGTGAAAACCAACTTTGTGAGACAATCTTCACAACTTCAGTAACTACAATTTACCTACACACACAATAACGCATCGATTTCATGTTCTACGTGAAAAATAAAAAAAACTGACAAAAAAAAGGAAAAATTCATCCGCACTAACAGATTAAAGGCAAATTAGGTATAAACAACGCGTGTGTTTTTTTTTGATTTGGAGGATTTACGTGTTTGATTGTGTGTATTTAGGTCATGTACATATATTTCCGAAAACTAGTGAAATAAGCATAATACTTAAATTTTATACGAGGCGAGGCAGCCACAACAGCACCAACAACTGTATTCAACCTAACAAGACCTCTTACGGCTACCTGCGGAAAACATTTCATATCCTTTCAATTTCCCGAATTTCCCTATGCAACTTCAGTAAATTGATTACCATTTCCTTCGACAGGCTACATAACAGGCAGCGTTACTCTACCTTTGCCTATTGACCATTTTATAGCAAATCTACCACTACAAAATGCCAAGGGTCTGGTTGAATAAATACATCGGAGCATTACTTCTTTTTAAAAATAAATTATCAATTTACAAACAAACAAACTACTTTTGCTTAATATTGTCCAATAATTAAAACTTAAACTCCTCTTGGGGCCACGATAGAAATCAAACAACAAGAAGAACATTGGCTCGATGTTTTTGTGCTGACAAGAGAGAAAAGCTATTTTGATGTTGATCCCGTATAATCCCTACTCTCAAGAGGCTCCATAAAAGCTTAAATGTCTAAATGAATGACTGTGACTGACTACATACATCGAATGAAATCTCAGCAGCGGCTGAATGCATCACAGCAAATAAATATCTCACTCAATACACTTCCCTCTTCCACCATTTCCAATGATTAGACAGAGATGAATTCCCAAAAGGAGATTTTTACAAAGCAACAACATCACAGTTATTATTGCAGTAAATGAGCGATCAGCTCAATTAGCCGTCAATGAGGCTTGCCATATAATGTAATCTCAGAGAAGGGAAACTAAAAAGAAACCTTACTACGGTGATGATAGCATTGGTATTAAAACACCCTCAAAAAAGCCACCCACCACCATCATCATCACCATTACTTACTTTCACGGTCCTTACTTCCAGATAGAAGAAAAAACAAAAAAAAGGTTCGCCAACCCAAAAGCATTCTAGAAAATGGCATGATCAAGCACAAAAATAAGCAATGCTTTACAAAACAGGCAGAGTTGGTAGTCGGTTAAGTTGGTGATTTAATTCCCATCAGTCTTGGTTTGTTTGTACTGCTGCTGCTACTACTACCACTCACTTCTACAGCACCGGGGGAAAATGCACAACTCATAATTCACGATCATCATGAATGAATGAATAACTATTTATTATTACATTGACTACTTACTACTTTTACTACTACTACTGCCACTGCCTACTCAAATGATCACAACACAACATTCAAGAAGCTATCAGCTATCCAATATGAAACAGAGCAGAGGAAAAGAAAAAGAAGGAGAGAGAAAAAAAATGAAGCTGAAAGTCAACAGTTTTATTTTCCTTCTAGAATGAAAACCATAATGCACCTATCTCACAAATGAATCTGAAATCTTGCTCAACTTCCCCCTTTTGGTTTTGTCTGCCTGCAACATCAACTTTTGGTCCTGTCTCCCTTTTTTGGTGTACAAGCAAATTGTGTAGTAGGTATAAATAGCGTTCCGTCAAAAAAAGGAACCTTTTCACTGTTCATCTACTTGGTCTCCCACTGCATTAGCAATTGCCGCAAAAGGAGCTTTTGTGTAAAAAAGGGAAGGAGGGGACGAGATATATTTTGTTGGTTAGGGTAGCGATCATGATGATGATGACGATGATCGTTTGCTTGCTATGCTGCTGTTGTTGGTATGATTGCCTTTTTACCATGTCTCCTGTCTTCTCCTTCTAATTCTCTTCTTTCTACTCGACAACATTTTATTGAGATAAATATCTTTAATAGAAAATCCCTTGCTCAAGTGATCTCCTAACAACTTTTCTCTGCTACTCAATCCCCATTGTATACACATTATCTACTCTTAATACACTTTTTTTTTCATTTTCTGCTGTGTAATACTCCGCCTGAAGAAGAAGTGAGAAGGGAGAGAATGAAAATTATCATCAGGTTTGATTTTTAGGGTTTGTTTTTATTTGCACACGGCTCAGGGGAACGTGTATCTTGGGAGCATTTATTACCGTGTTGTTGGTGCAGTGGTGGTAGTAGTATAGAGGTGGAAAAAGAACGGTGAGATAAGTTGGAGATTATTTACACTACTGACCTTTCCTATTTATTTATTACTACACTTTTATTCTCTTTTTTGCTTAATTTTCTCCACAAAAACAACAAGCAGTAGTTAATAAAAAAAACGTTTGTCAGTAGAATAGTTTAAATGGATGATTGGTGTAATTATTCACTTGTATAAGGCTGAAGTATCTTATTATTACGGATTGGAGACGAGACAGGTATAATTTACCATTATTAGCCATCTGTTCACTACCACCACCACCAAATTTTGTAGAAAATGTACAAAACGTACTCGACAATACGCTTCTAAAAAAATCAAGATGTTATCATTTTTACCCGTTGGTAAACGTTACACAATACTTTATACATATGCCGAGTTTCCTAAATTTCAATTTTGTGTACATTTAAAAAAGTAATTTATTGTTTTCGTAAAGATTTAGTAGTAAAAAATGCATTAATCGTGAAACTGTTGTTGTGTAACATTTTTCCACTATGGTATACATACCACTGGGCGCGGTCACACTACGCAGTATGTTTTTTAAAGAAATAAATTAAAATTACAAACCAGCTCCTTTTTTAGTTTTATCATCAGTCAATGTAATGTTGTAAGCATATATTATAATAAAAGCCTCGATGTACAGGAAAACACATCAGACAATAACAGAGAAAACAAAATAGTGTTACTTATTTCCACAACACAGTAACAGTTTTGTGTATGCACTATATTCATATGAAAAACCATCTTCTTCATCTCTTTTCTCTCTTTTTGGCAAGCCATAAAATTACAACAGGGGCCAAAAGCCCTTATCGCTGTTTCCTCGATGTACTCGCTTTCAGGAAAGAGAATTTCCGCCAAAAACGTCCACCGACATCCCTTTCTTGCCATCACGCTTAACCGCTTTTTCCGTACTTCTGTCCGTAGCATATAAAAACTTCACTGCTGTATGCGCTACTAGTAGCTAAAAAATAAAGTGTTTTGGTGCTTGGGTGGGCGATTGTCGAAGATATCTATCTGTATAATGCGTACAACTACAAATTCATTGATAATTCTGAAGAAGAACCTTTTCTTTCAGCGCAGCGTCCAAGTTCAGTTTGATTTTCTGCATGTAGCAACACACTAGTTCTTACGTAGCTTTGGCGCCTTTGAAATATTTAACCGCAGTGGTTTGCGAAGAGTCTAATGAAGATCTCTGGGTTCTCTAGGTTCATTTGATAGTGATAATATGAGATTCCATCATTTCAGAAAAAAATGTCGGTGAAAATAACAAATGTACGGGGGTGTTGTAATAATGAACGACCTAAAAATCTAAATTTATTCCCAAAAGTTAATGAATGGACGTGAGATGATGTTATGTGTTAATTTTATCTGTTACGCACCAAGTAAATTCCCTTTCATGTTCTATCCAAAAAACATCCTTTTTATATCAATTTGTACACATGAAGGGCTTTGTAACAGCACCTCATTAATAGCCATGAAAGAATATCGTATAGATAATACCGCAACATTAAGCAAGATCCATTAAATGTACGACAGTGTCAGATTAACTTGAGTAGACATACATAACAATTCAAGTAGGGATTTTACGTACAACTTAATATTATTGCGCATAGTTCTCATATAATTGTACGCAATTACAATACAAACACATGAAAATGGAACATTAGATTGTAATTCAAAAGGGATCGCGTTCTCTCTACTCTCCTTTCTATTTTGTATGGTAGGCACTGTCTGGACTGAACTGTTGGAAACAAAACGAGTGTGATGCTTTAGACATATTCCAGGTTCTGTATTTATTTCTGTATATAGGCAAAAAAATAATATGCTTGTACAATAGGTATACATAAATATTTTATCCTTTCAGTAGTACACCATCCGTAATGGCAAAAAGACTCCTTGTGTGTGTAAATCTGTTATGCTTTTACCAAGAAAAGTCAAGTCTTCGTGGAAAGCTAAAAGAGAACATGATTCCATTAGGAGCTACTCGTCCTTTTTTTCTCTGCAGAAAACAGCCTCTTTCACATCACACAGACTACTATATCGGCATGCATACAAAAAACTGTATGAAAGTCAAATATTATACAACAGCTATTCAGCAGTTTAGCATGTGTAGCCTGGAATCTTTTCCAGACTGGCAGCTTTCTCGAATGATAATGTTGCTGTTGAAGAAAACGAGAAGAGTCCTAATTGCCTCATCTCTTTATTTTCATCGTTTTCTTCACAATATTTTTTTACATCATATCATATAAGCATAAGTCCAATATTATATATAAATTTTGTACGTTACCCATCTGATGGAATCAATACGCTTTAACTTTTAAAATGGCTTTCTTTTCTCTCTGCCACTACTATCGTCATCATCCTTCTCCATATTATATTTTTTTCTTTCCTTTTTTTCCGTCTAACACCACACAAAAAAAATATAAAAAAGAAAGTGTGATAACACGTAAAAGACTTGGATATGCTTGGCTTGCATGCTAAAACATAAACATGAGCACGAAAGCACTAGAGAGAAAAAATGGGCTGAGATTTGAACTACTATTACCACCACCACCCTGAAAAATGTTCTTTGATACTTTTTCGTAGAGAAACATTATTGTAAAGAAAAGTAGTAAAACGAAATATGCAGTAACTTTTCTTTGCTTTTGCTTGGTGTGGTTTTGTGGTAATGACAAGCCTCAAGGCGCCTTCTACACCACACTCCTATTTATATATCCTTTGTTGGATATTGGAAAGTGATACAGTTTTTTTTAATACAGAGTAAATGGCATGATTATTATTATTATAGCATGGTTTATGTCATGTCTTGTTATTAGGAGAGAAAGCTGATAAAAATCTTAATCCTAAATTACTTATTGTTAGAACAGATTTCGTTTTCTCCTTGAACATTTCACCCACTTTTTCCACACAGTTTGTTCGTCTCTATACTATACTCGTTTGCTTTTTCCCCCTTTTCGTCTCATCTTAAACTTTTGTGTTAATGAAATCCATTTCTCTTTTACAATCTTACGAATCCCTAAAGCAAAAATGAAGGCTTGTTAACATTACTACTACTACTACTGTTATTATTAAAAGTGTATTATCATCATTTACATCATCGTAACATACATATCAGTTTTTTTTATCCTCCTCTCCCTTTTTTATAACTTGCTCACAAGTCGTATTATCGTAGCCGTCACATTGAATAGAAACAAAATTGAAACCACCACCGTAAAAAAATTCTTTTGTGTCAGTCTCAATTCATTCATAACCGTATTCTCATACTATCTCCCTTTATATCACCCCAACTTAAACAGCTCATCTTTTNGTAGCCGTCACATTGAATAGAAACAAAATTGAAACCACCACCGTAAAAAAATTCTTTTGTGTCAGTCTCAATTCATTCATAACCGTATTCTCATACTATCTCCCTTTATATCACCCCAACTTAAACAGCTCATCTTTTTATCGTCCTCCTTCAACCACAACGCAGTACATATTTTCTTCTTTCCTTTCTCTTTTTATTTAAGAAACAAGTCCAAACGAAACTGTTATGGACAGAAAAAAATGGTAGTAGTAATAATGATCAAGATCACTGTCATCATATCAAGATAATATAAATAGTGTAATGCTTTTATATGTGCTTGTGGTGCGGTGATAGTTCTCTTTCATTCCTTGAATAGAACAGAGAATGATGATACGATGAGGAGGGCATGGTAAGTTGACATGTAAGACATGAAAATGATATGACATGAAATCTGGATTATGGAAATGGCATGGATCGCTGACTTCATTTAAGTTGTTTCAGCTCAACCGTAGCTATTTCGTACAGCTCATTTTTTTCTCTTTGACTTCCACGCATTTCTTGTTAAACATCACATGAAAAGGATCTTTATTTTCTTTCGAACCAACATGATGATTATATGATAAGGTCGATTATAATCCTTGACAATAATACACCAAAATGGCTAAACACATTTTTTTTCAGTCAGACGGAAAATAAGAACGCACAATTCCATAACAAATGAGTTCCTTGAAAAAAATCAAGTCAGTAGAATATATGAAATCTGGATTATGGAAATGGCATGGATCGCTGACTTCATTTAAGTTGTTTCAGCTCAACCGTAGCTATTTCGTACAGCTCATTTTTTCCTCTTTGACTTCCACGCATTTCTTGTTAAACATCACATAAGAAGGATCTTTATTTTCTTTCGAACCAACATGATGATTATACGATAAGGTCGATTATAATCCTTGACAATAATACACCAAAATGGCTAAACACATTTTTTTTCAGTCAGACGGAAAACAAGAACGCACAATTCCATAACAAATGAGTTCCTTGAAAAAAATCAAGTCAGTAGAATAATATCTATCTTCGTAAATACAAATGATTAATGCTTTTTTGCCTTCTAAATGTCATGTTTTGACTCAAGTGTGCACCACCACGCAAATAAACATGAACAATAACAACAAGCGACAACAGAAAAAAACGCTCGTGCTACTACTACTATTTATACTTTTCATCATTTTACGCGTGCATACCATCGTACATAAGGCTCATGTCTTGTTGTATTATTTGCAAGATGAGGGCGTATAATAGCCGAAATCTCCTAGAAAAAAATGATGTGTTCATTCCACATTACACTCTTTTTTTTACAAAAAAGAATGTTCATTCATCTGTGCAATAATATTATTATGATTACTATTATTGGTATTCCATATTAGCTTTCTTCCCACTTTGAACAATTTTCCTTTTTTATGTCATGCATGCATGCATTTATGTACTGTACTGTACACATATTTACTGAACAAGAATTTCTACACATTTTCAATTTTTTTCTGTAGAAAGACGAGTATTCTTTCACCCCTTTTTTTCTCATCTGCTCTGCATTCGTAATAAAAATGTTTTATAGGCATAGGCATCATGTGTGATGATGATGATATTAAATATAAAAGAAAAACATGTTCTTTTCACTGAATTGTAAATACACATCTCACACATCACACAACAAGAGCAAACACTCTTTTTTTGTGTATCCCTAAAGGTAAAGTGAAAAGTGTAAATATAAAATTCTTTATGAAAAAAGGGACGGTGGTGGTGGTACGTGTGGTGTGGTGTGAAAGTGGTTTTTCTGTGCTCTCTTCTTCACTGTTGTGTGGTATCCATCAAAATATATAATATCACGTTGCTGTTGCTGCTACATGTCATTGTTGTTGTGTTGTGTGGGATTGAATGATTTTCTGTTTGGATGGTGTGAAAGGGTTTTTCTACGAAAGTTAAAAAGTAGGTATACAAAATAAACTCTAAAAAAGCATGTAACACTTTCCCTTTTTGACGTCTTGCATGTGCTTGAGTGACAGAAGCAGAAGTTGCTGCGTCCATCCAACCAAATAAGCCCAGAAAAAAGGTTTTATTGTTTGGTATAAGTATACATAGCCAAAGTGGAAAGTGGCTGTTGTGTAGCTCTAGAATTTTTTTTATGTTATGGTCACAATCTACAATGTACGGACAGCTAATGGAGATGGAGAGTACTTTAAAATTATGAAGACGCCACTTTCACGTTTTACACAAGTTTCTGTTTGATCTTCCATAAAACATGTTACTACTTTTATCTATCGACAGTAAAATGTCGAAAAAAATTGTGTCATGATTTACAAGCGAAAATTTATGGTATCTTTATGAATAATAATGTAATGGAAAAGGAAAGAATGCAACAACAACAACAAAATATAACACTAATTGTCTAATTTGATCACAATTACGATTTCAAGCTATAGTTTGTCGCAGTTTTACACTGCACGCATATACATTCATCAAAAAGTTTGAAGTTTTTATTGCTTAATTTATGATTCAGCAGAACCGCAATGAATAGAAAGAGAGGAGAGAGAACCCTTCCCATCATTGAATGCAAATTTCACTCCATTTGCCATTCATTATTATTACAACTTCACTACTTCTTCTCTTCCTTTCTCCAGATTGAAACAAAAAAAATGAGCACAAAAGCGATTAAATAGTCATCTACCCTTACATTAGTATTTCATTCTGATTCCGCTTCTTCACAAAAACACAACAGCCGTCATCATAACTCCCACTAATTTTTCTCCTTTTTTCGAATGCAATACACCGAAATGAAAAGAAGACGCAAAAAGAAAATGATTTGTTATTTCCACAAACTAAACATCAAGTTTCAGCATACAAAAAAAGGAATAAAAAAATGGCGACAGCAGCAGTAGCAGCACAGCACATGAATATTATATTTGATATTTGCATAGGAAACCACTCTGGAGTGTTACATAAAAAAATAAGAAAGAGGGGGAGGAGGAAGGGGAATAAAAAAAAGGAATTAAGCGTGCCTGTAAACCTTTAACAATTAACACTATGTAATTATGACCTTTCTAATAATTATTTCAAACAGGAGCAGAAAGAAAAGCCGGAGGAGCTTAGCGTATCGAGTACAAAGCTTTATTTCAAGACAGTTCAAAAAATTTGCTCTCATTATTAGTGGAATGTCCGGTTTCACTATTTTGGCAAGCATTGTAACCGGAAACGCGAACGGTCCCAGAAAGGAAGTCAGCCTCGCGTTCTCATGTCATTTATGTTTCCATTTTGGAAAATGAGCGTGCTACTTCCAGTCTTGGGTATGCCGGTACTGCTGCTGCTGTGAACATTATTTTCTGACTTTTAAGTATGAGCTCATGTTACACTCAATAAATTGTAAATAAATATATATACACAATACACACGCAGGCATGCATGCTGGAGCAAGTGCGAACAAAAAATGTTCCTTCTAAACAAATTTAAATGGGAAAAAATACAAGAAAATAATAATAACAACAAACTGTATGTAATTTAGCAAAGCCTGCAGCAAAAGAATATAAAATGCATATTATGTATAATAGGTAATCATATAAAAAACCATAGAAGAAAGAGAAAGAGCAAAGAAAAATAATAATGTAAATGGAACAAGAACATGGAGTAGAAAACAAGCCATTAAAAATCATGTTTGTACAGCAGATTTCATATTTCATTTCTCTCTCTTCTCCTCACCACAACAGCCTTATAATATTCAGGCATTTGCATTTACAGGCAACAATAGTGATTTTAATATAGTTTTTATGCATACGGCTTTAAAACAGTGTTTCTTTCTATATTTCTCTTTCCTTTTTTTTCTTTTTATATGATTGCAAGTTTCAGATTTGATGGAGATGTGATCAGCATACACATGAATATTATGAACTGTTACGTATTTTTTTTATGTATTTGCATGCATATATATGCACACAGCCAAGTGTAATAATATTATAAAGCTTTTTTGTTCTTTTCTTTTTGATTAAGTCAACTTTCCCGTTTTGTTCTTTATTGCAATGAGGATGATGACGATGATCCAGGGCAAAGGCCATGTTATATATGCTTTGTATAAAAAACGGGCTGGGTTCTGAGAATAGAGTCCATAATTTGAGTGTATCTAGAATATAAAAAAGGGGTTCGCTGCTCCATCCAAACGGGCATATCGCACCACACTAGTACACCAAAACCGACAACACGCTGCTGTATTGCTGTTCTGTCATTAACGTATTATTACTACTACCACCACCACTACCAATCTCACCACCACAATGTAGTTACAGTAGAGCCAGTCAGTCAGTCTTCATCATAATAATTCTTTTTTTATTTCATGTTTTTATACGGAAAAGTAAAAGGCAAGAGAGAAAAAAAGTTTCTTTTTTATACATATGAATGGGTTCACCGGTAGTCCGGCAGTAATGCACACACACATCATGTATCATTTCACTTTTATTTTGAGCGTGTGTAGTAGTTAATGTGGCAAGAAGGTAGGTAGGTATTATTATATGATGTAGAAAATGAACCTCTTCATTATTATACGGGGGCAGGTAAAGGTGGTAGTAGATATACCTATATTTTTTGGTATAGCTTTTACTTGCGTAATCATGCAATCAACAACTTGAAAATAATGGCTGTGTTTTTATCTCGCATGATGATCAACTTACTCAGGTCAACATTACGGAAATGTCCGCAGGAAAAGAACATTGATTAGTATGACAAAAGAGCTGTGCACCAAGTCGTAACTCACAGCTACTTCGTCTTTTTCTCCTGCCAACCTCAATAATAGTTTTGTACACATATACTTATAGTAAACAGGCATATATACGTAGACAGTTCAAGTTCTGAATATTTTTGAGAAGGAAAGTATGAAAAAGTGAGTGAGTGTGTGCACAATTTAACGGAGAAAAAAACGTCATGCTGATTGCTAACTCTGTGGACTAATCTCCTTGTGTTGTGTCCAGCACTCTAGTTCACCAAGTTGGCGTGGAACATGGAAACTTTACATTTTTCTTACCATTTACTGCTTGCTGCTAAATCTTTTTTTTTATTTCAAAAGTCATCGTCATCATCATCATTTTCATAAGGAAATGATATAAATGCGGACAAACATGGCAATTAAATTAAAAAGAAAACAAAAAGTACACAATAATATGCTCGTGTAAAAAATGTGCTCACAGTGAATTACAACAAGGGTAGTGTGTGGAATGTTGCATTCCGGAACATGAGAATTTGTCGTATGTAAAATTTTAGATGACTGATGATGTTGATGGTTTTAGGCTGGTAAAATGGCATTTGTTTATTTTAGTTTTTTTTCTTACCTGGTTGACGAAGATGTGAATGTGAGTCCAGACTCGATTTGCCCATAACACTTAAAGTGTTTGTAGAGTAGCCTAAAATAAAGAAAAAAAAACATTAATTTAGAATTTTTTAAATTTAGAGATAAAAAGCTGTTCTGATTATCTCTGTTTCCGCCAAAGTGACGGGTCACTAAATCTTTTTCCGGATTTTGAATTGCATCATGCAATGCATTTAAATTTTCAAAATTTCTACACGAGTTTTCATTTTCAAAAAAAGGTTTATGCACTCTGTGACGATAGTTGATTGACAATTCATTTCTTCAAACACATGCTGAGCTGATGCACAGTTCATTCAAAATACTCATCTAGTGTAAAATCTCTACTTGCTATGATGTGCAATGTGCACAAAATTTCTCCTGATATTTAAACATTTTTCTCTTAATTCAAGTTGCTTGTTATGCGTTCACGCTTTGCCATCATAATCATTATCCTCGCCACTCTCTCTCTCTCTCTTGAGCTGAACAAACCA
>JAHZMZ010001106.1:0-20101 GCA_027743805.1 Lepidocyrtoides sp. E14 | reverse complement strand
ATTACGTAAAACAGTAAACTAAAGACGTTCGTAATGATGATGATGGTCATATTTGAATACAAGACATGGATGTGATTACATTGCATAAAATGAATACAAACAAACATTATTCAGCAGCCAAACTTTTGACAAGTTAGACAAAAAAAAGTGAGCTAGCTAATCTATGAAGCTAATGTTATTTACATACACTAAAGAAACCAACAAACTCATTATGACTCACGTGCAAAGTTTCAATAATGACTATGGTACACATATCATGAGCAGTATGGGTTTACACAGGTAAAAACATAATACCTAATATACTTATGCATACCTACAATTTATTCTCTTTTCCTCTGTCTCATTTCACGAATCACACATAATATTCTATAGTTTTTTGTTCAACTCTTTGTTCAAAGTGCTAAGCAGTATATAACTTTCAATTTGAATTCGCCTGTAAAAACATACTGCATTTCTCCCTTTGAAAATCCTGTCGTGTATAGGTAATTCGTTTAAGTTTCAACCCTGATTATTTCCTGCGAGCATTATGAAAACATAAACGCACATTCAAACGAAGCTGATTTTAAAAAGCTATAGTACATTGCATTCTTTTAAAGAGTTGCATATATTGTAAATGTACGTATTTACACCTTTACATCTGTTTTGTTGAGAAGATGATGTTTTAAAATAACAAGATTCTATTCATAAACTCTAGAGGTAATGAGCTGTTACAGACTTGTACATTTATTATTAAGTTAGGTACACATTTGAAAATGAGATTCTTCGGAGTAAAATGACTATAAGCGGAGCATAAGATGCATAATTCCCATTTTCCGTAATGTATCCCTTGTCTTTTGTTCTCTGGTATTGTACATATAATTCCGAGCGCTTCCTCTTTTCCCCTTGTTACCCAGCAAAGTACTTTTTAAGGACAATGCCGTATAAACACGAATATTATCTTTCTCTTTCCCTAGTTGCCCATTATCGCCATCATATATATAGGTTGGTACCTTTACAAATAGATGTGATGAGCAGAGAAATACTTAAAATTCTCTTTTGCTAAGTAGTGATACCAAATTACAGGTTTTCTCTGCTCTACCCCAATTTTTCAATCTTCGTTCAGGTGAGGATCACATCACGTCGTCAACAAGGGTGCTCGCTCACAATGGGCAAAAGAGAATCATTTTTCAAAGCAACATAAGTTTACCTCCGCCCTCTTGCCTCATTCAATATCTTCTGTCTCTCCCTCTCACTTCTTGAAAAGGACCAATTCATTAAAATCAGAAGAGTAATATTATAGAGTTTTTTTAGTGTTGACTGTTAAATGGACGGTGTCATGGTAAAAAAAATTCTATATTGATCTCTGAACGGAACACGAGATGATAAAAGAAAGACTGCTTACTTTTTTGTGCGCTACGACTGATGATGAAACCTACACATACGTAGTGAACGCACGTTCAAAATTTTTAACGCGAGTAACACACGATAGACAAAAGACTCCCTTTTGTGTGTACAAAGTGAAATATGAATGCATTCCGGATTGTTTGCCTGTACATTATACTTATCTCATCTCTCATTGTCTAGCTAAATATTGAAGTGTCTGCTTGTGTGAAAGTACATCGTACATCATTTGCTTTACTACATGTAAATATACACGTAAGCTTTACGCAGGTCTTCGCCCCTTTTCCTGCTTCTTTTTACCTCAATTGTTTCATACTTTTTGTCTGTGTGAATGAATAACACAGTTGTCTCCTCTCTGCATGGAGCCAGCCACAGAGAAGATGAACAGGGATGAGGACTAATAGGCCTCATTACACGTTTGAAAACATGATGAAAAAAATCAATTAACAGCTGCATCACTGTTGAGAAGGCTTGGCTTGTACTACACACCATCACTTTTGTCACTGGAAAAGAAGGCAAGGTAAAATCCCCACTGAGACCGCTACTCCAACAAAGCCATTCTTTATCCTGCTATAATGACAATAATTATAATTATTATACTCACCGTTTCTAATCCATCTCTCAAGGCAAGCCAGCAAACTTATGATAGGGACAGCAGGGTTATAAATATATTGGGGAACTGCATCTTCAATCTTCTCACAGCATGTTTCATTATTAATGAGTGCATCATCATACTATCATACAGAAAAGAGATAATATGGCATAGAAAGCTGCAGTTGGGAAGAGAAAAGTTGTAAATCTTGTTACACATGTATATAAATATTTTTCTCTGATAGTAATAGTGGAAGGGATTTAATTCAATTATTTGGCATCCATTTTTTAACCAAGGAGCAGTGGATTTTGACGTTACACGGTCTCTTCTAGTAGTAGCAGCATAAATTTATTTCATTATTGGAGAATGCATTGCCCTCGTTCTATGTACTTTTGTTTCATTTTATAATAATAAGTTTATAGTGGCATGTGTGTACAAGTGTACGAACGGAGTGAGAAATCTGCTCATTTTCTACTGGTGTGGCAATAAAATAAGATAAAATATTGCTGTGTTTCACCGAGATTGAAACTTTGAATGTCTTTATCGACAAACATGGAGTGTTTAATGACTTGAAACAAGATGATGTCCTTTATATATCCCGTATCTTCATCAGTAGTATCGTATCTCTTTATGAAGAATGCTTGCCTTGCTTTTACTTGTAGTAAGTATGCATAGACGCCTATATAATCCACGATAATACCAGTAAGTTCCACAGATGCCAAGGAGTGCGGTACAAGTGGCAGAAGCAGCAGCAGTAGTAGTAGTAGTGGAAGTGGTGACGGAAACTTGATCTGCCCTTTTACATTGAACATTACACAATATCAGAAATTTATTTCCAGGCCAAAGAACAAGAAGAAAGTAGAAGATAGGCACGTCTTTTGGTAAAGAATAAAAGTAAATTAAGCAGATACGCATAATAGATCGCGGAAGAGAAAGACAGGAGAAGTAGGAGGAGGTGGATAGTGTCACTTTAAAGATGATAATTACTACGAAAGGCAAAACCGGTTACATTAATTAATCGGCAATGGGAGCAACTTACACTAATCTAAAAAGCCAGCATTAGGCGGTTGATAAACCACAGGTTTTCCACAGGATGATGATGATACGATAATAGATAATGATAGGGTTTCTTTCATTCCCTCTTATTTCAATTCATTGATAAAGCTTTACCATTAAGCTTTAAGATACGCTCTTAAATTCAGAAACGCTGCTACCACTTTAAGAAAAATGGGGAAAGAGCTTGCAACAAACAGACAAAGTTATAATATACTCTGACAGCATTAACGGACAAATTCTCAAAGCATTTAACACCAATGCATCACCACCACCGTCGTCATTATTATTTTCTCTTCTTATTTTTCAATTTATTTAACTTAGTAGCAACGACTGTTCAGTAAAGTAAATCTGCAACTTGATATTATGGAAAGTTGTAACATGATCGGGGAAATGTGATCTCCGTCACTTTTGATAGTGCTGTCTGATGCATCTGCAAGGCTGATAAAGGAGTGCTGAAGCATTCTTATGAATTCATTTGTGAACATCATTATTATTTTCCCTTTGCAAGTACGGCTAGTCAACCATGCAGTGCAAAAAATTTCAAATTTATTTATTAGCCTGCATGTTTCAAGTTCAAGCTGTCAACCAATACTCATGTGCCCATTGTTGTGGGCTTTAGCAGAAGCACCCCGTTGAGAAATGATATAAATGTAAAAGATCTCTTGTCAAATAACGAGTATGTTTTGCAATGTCAAAGCATGTACTTTTTTTTGTGGGAGAGTGCAACAACTGTGAACTCTGTGACTGCTGCAACTTTAGCTATAAAAGTATTATCGACTATGCAATCAAAGTTGTTAGACGATGTCAGTAATCAAATATGGATGTGGGAGAACTGATAGGATGCTGACGATGAATATAGAAAAAGAAATGGGCTATCAATAAAATTGGGAAATAAAAAAATGATAAAATGCGCCATGTGACCCATGCTACAAACTACAAACAAGTTAGAGGTGACCAAAAGATAAAATGAAACGCACTTTTCAGCAGAAGGACATATTATTATTACATGTCTGAAACGAAAATTGAAATCCTTTTGTGCTCCTCTTCTCCCTTCTCTATCATGCAAATTACACCCTACCACCTTTTTATAGGTAGCATGCATGCACGTACAAAAAAGTATAAAATATACCTAGATATTTTTGAAATTTACAGGAAGACAGGTGCAAAACTTACATCCAGTGGGCCAACACTCCTGACGATCGTAAATTGTTGACAAATGCAAGGAAAAGCAGAAGAATGAAGTGATGCGGAGCCGTTTTAACTCGGAGGAACATTTTTGTGGAATGTCACATTTTTGAAAAACTTGCCTGACCACAAGAGCAGCACACAGTAGTACTACTTGAGAATAATGTTTTCAAAGTTTGCAAAAGAAATAACGAAGAATATCGNAGAATAATGTTTTCAAAGTTTGCAAAAGAAATAACGAAGAATATCGGGAGTGAGTTTTGGTACGAGAAGTTTGTGCAACTGGTTTCTTCCTCATCCATTTGGAATACAGAATAAAATATTTCACTCGCTTTTTATCCTGACAATTTAAAACAGCACACTTTTTAAGACATAATGGATTTCTACTATTTCACAGGGGTATCAAATTATTGGCTCCCCTTTATTGCATACGCAAATTCTTTCGCTGTTTTACAACACACCAATCAACAGTACTTTTGCCACACAAAACCAACACCAGAAGAACAAAGAGAAATCAGAACGCTTTACGAGTTTCAAAGCCACTTTGTCAAATGGAGGTAATGATTGTTCGCTCAACTGATTTCTCATTAAAAACTACTAATTAACCGTTTATCGTATTTGATGCCTTGGGGTAAAACAAATCCTCTGTGTATTACTGCCTTATTAAATAAAAAATACAACAGAAAATATTCTCCAGGTATAAAATTATTTCAGAGGCACGCTACTTTTTTGTTATATGGAACGATGCTAAAATTATGCTGGAACTCACAAAATAGCTCAGTATTGCTACTGATTATGAGTTAAGCTACTTTAGAGTTCAACATTACAAGCGTTGCTCCTTTCTCTGCTGAAAATTTATTTGACCGACTCTGGCAAGAAAGAGTAAAAAGATGCGTATGTATGCTATACGCAGTATCAGTAGCCGGTTGTGTTTCTCAAACCAACTCACCCTCTGCTGGTTTGATGGTGACTGAGGGGTCCAAACAACTCTCTGAAGCTTTTTTACTCAAAAAGCAGATCTTCTGTGTGTAAAATATACGCATAAATGCTTGCTTGATATTTACAAACACAATTGTACGCACTCTGTTTGTAGTGGTGGAAAGGGTCGCAGAGTCAAAATAATAATCGGTATCAACAAAGCCGAAAAGATACAATTTCATTTCCACTTTTTAAACTAAATATTACACATCTATTTGCCATGTTTCATATAAAACATAGACATAAACACTTTTGGTGATGCTGCCGTTGCAAATCATACATTGAAAACACGCCTCTTTCATAAATCTATTCGGTGAAAATGTAATTTTCTTTAGGGTTCGACGGTTCTTCAAAGCGTAAAATTCCTGCTTCATTGAGACAGAAACCACAAATTAAATCCAAACATTGTGAAACCATTTAATGTACAGAATGGCATAAGAAAGAAAGTTAAAACTTTACTGCGTTAAGTAGGTATATTCGTGCCTATGAAAAGAGCTTTCTCCTCCTACACATTGGTTTTACTATTCAGTCATTCAGTCTAGAGTCTAGAGGGTACAGTAAAAATCATTTTAATACTTAAAAGAGTCATCATCATCATCATCGTCCAAAATATTTTCTTCTCTGGACATGCTACGTCCTCTTTGTTGCATTACACGGTACAGTGAACACGAATGCAATATATTTCAAAAAAGGAAGGAGGAAGAAAAAAAAGTCATTCCAACACGTGGTAGTGTGGTTGATTGTGACTGTGGAAGTAGCGAGAAGTGTGTGCTTTTCTGAATTTCCACTACCAAAACTTTTCCATGTAACTATCTTTCTAGATTTGCTATCATTTAATTTGAAACTGTCCTTGTCTATCGGAAAGGCAAAAGAAAAGACACCTTTTACTATTATTATTGTTATCATAGACAACATTGACTATTAACCATAGTTTACTTTGCCTTTGCTGCTCATTTATGTTTAGAATTTCGTAGAAAATGATATTGTGTATTATCTGAATGCAACTGCACTGTAGTAGTCAGAGAAAAATCCTGTGCCCAAAAACTCTGGATCGAGTCAATATATATGACTAGACAATCGCTCAAGTAATCCAGTCGAATTTCTCAACGTTCAAAATTGATGCGTCCCACTTCAAACTTGATTATTGGTAATACTGTTTCAACATGAGTTCTTCCTGGAATGAATTTACAGGCTGTATTGATGCACCACGAACAGCACTGAATTCTCCCTCCTAGCTTAAATAAGTTTCCTCCCACGGGAGACAGCATAAAAATACGATATGCGGATAAATTCATTTTGCAATGGTACAATTATGAGGCGTATCGTATTTGAAAAATGTTTCTTCTTTGGAAAAAGAAAAGTTTATTGCAACAATTTAAAAATGCTTGACATTACGTCTTTTTTGGTTGATTGTTTCAGCTTTTTTCCCTCTTTTATGAATACGGATAAGCAAAAAATGTAGCTTGTTTGTACGTGCTACGAGGACTGGATGCAGGCATGTTGAATGTGAAACATTCATGCATATCGGCGTTGCGCAAGATATTTTCAGTACTTGATGACAAGTTTGAAAAACAAGAGGTTAAATGATGCAACATCACTTTGGCTCATCACCGCTTATCAAATGAGTAGTAGTGAATGGAGTCTACACGACATGATGGCAGACTCACAACACATGTGGCTATTCAACTTACATGTCAATGTCAGATTTGCTCCATGCCAATTGCCAATGTTTATAAATGACGTGTGATTTTTTGCGCCTCTTTTCATGCCAAACATATTTCTACTCTCTAGCTTCCCATGTGCTATGGTACTTAACAAATCCATAAATCCTTCTTCTTCAAATTGATCTTTGGGGGATAGGAGTGGTTTCGTATTTCCGCAATTTGCAAAAGAATCAAAATAAAGTATGAGATAAGCCATACCACAGCATATTTCATTTAATATTTATTAACAGACAAGGGAAAACAATTTATTTGTACACTACAGTCATTTTAAGATGTTTAACACTTCCTATTGGTTTCCCATTATATGTATATTACAATAGTTACTTACATATACTGTCTACATGCTACATATTTTAATAATTCAGCCAATGCAATACTCATAGTCACTCTTTATCCGTCCATTTTGACGGAGGTCTTCCTGTATTCTTTCAATCAATCAATTGATTTCTTCTTCTTTTGAGTCGGCTTTTCTTTTGAATGTCTACTGAATCGTTATACACTTCCCGACAGCTACATGTAAAATACATCATCAAAAAGTCCATCAAATAAAACGACTCGGTGGTAAGTAACGATGATAAAAATACGTTTGGTGTACTCAAGGAACATGTACATATCTACGTACCTGTATGAAAACAACAGAGGTAGTAGTTACAAATACTGTAGCATTGACTAATGAGCGCGTAGAAAATTATTTATACACGTTTTTCATCATCATCGTCGACTGGCTATACATGAGCCAACTTGCAATAATACAATAACAATATTAATAGTTTTATTTATTTCTTAAAGTTTTTCAGTCTTTTCATTACACTCAGCAAAAGTTTATATAAACTGTGTTTTGAGTAATCGTGGTACGCATTGATTATGTTGATGATGACGGTGATGAAGAGGCGGTTGAGATGACGGTGAAAGAAAACGATTGCTGATAATGACAGAGTTGATGAGGAATAGGAATACGACCTGATGTAAAAACAAGCGTGTTATTAGGCATAACTATTTTGAAAAGGTTACCTACAATAAGATTGAAACAAAAAACCGCTTTACCAATCTTTAAAAGGTAGGATGATAGGGTCTCCTCCTTTTACCTTTTAAATAGACATCTACTACACACAGGTCCATATTTTTTTTAAACAGTAAAGATATCCTATTATAAATGTGTGGTGGAGGTGATGAGCTTATGTTTTAAGCTTTATATACATATATTTTAGATGATGATGAGGAGGAGTACGACGACGACGAAGATGATGAGTGACTGACTGTTACAACAACTGCATAAGGAGGAAGCAGATAGAATGAAAACACAAAAGCAACTAGCCGTTTGTTATTACACCATTACATAAAGTAGTGAAGCAGAAGAGAATGGAAAAAAGACGAATAATGTATGAAGAATAATAGTATGTTCTAGAGGATAAAAA
This sequence comes from Lepidocyrtoides sp. E14, assembly GCA_027743805.1. NCBI lineage: Eukaryota > Metazoa > Arthropoda > Collembola > Entomobryomorpha > Entomobryidae > Lepidocyrtoides > Lepidocyrtoides sp. E14. Next base: position 11,771 of record JAHZMZ010001106.1, on the reverse strand, counting down.
ACATTAACAAGAATTCTCATTTTGATCTTTCAACCGTGTCAATTTAATTGCTCTCTCTCGTCGTCTCCCAGTATGTATTTTTATGGGTAGATAGGAACAAAACTATAAAGATGGTGTATGATGAAATGAAATGATGACGATGATGATAGCTTTGTAGAAACGTGTACATACTTAAGTATGTACATAGTCATCTTTGTGACGGTCATAATAATAATATGTAATATACGAGTGTAAAGACAGAAAGAGGGTGCAGAGATGGAAAGGAAGACAGAAGATGATAAAGGTAAATTTCTACTACTACTACTGCTGCTTTGAATGTATTTTATGTGTGTAAAAGCATATATACTGCTGCTATAAAAAACTCCATGACCAGATTAGGAGCACACCTAATATTACTTTTATGTATAAGTCGGTGGAGCAGAAGAAGAAGGTAAAGGAAGAGAAACATCTCTTTAGAGTAAACTTTTTGAGTGACTGAAAGCTGAAATGTAATGATGACGACGATGATGATACCACTTTCGCTTCGTTTTTCTCTTTATACCATTCTCCTGTTATAATAGCATCATCATCAGAAGCAGTTTCCTCACTGTATTCTTCTTCTGTCTTGAAGAGGCGCATAAAAAATGAAGCGCTGTTTCCTTTTGATGTCAGCCGAATCACAATACATAATTGAAAAGGGTCCTTATACACTTTGTTAGAATACATGCTCTTGTACACCTTTTTCTTTTCCAGGAGTTCTCTTCCTCATTTTAATACGCTATATTTGCATTCGTCGTCGTAAAAAAAGTGCGTGCATGCTTCTTACGAATGAGGCTCTGCTCTCTGTATTATTTATGAGTGCGCAGATAATAACAAATAGATATGTATGATGGATTTTTTGGGTATGTAAAACATGGTAGATGGTGTAACATTTTTGTTCAGAATAAGTTTTGTTTAAAGGAAAATTACTTCTATTTAATACATGCTAAGCTTATTTTTGATATTACTTTGCTTTTGCAAACTTACAATAGGCAGCGACAACTTCGGAACCCATCACCAATCATATTTATTGCGAAATAATGTTGGGAAACAGTAGAAACATCAACTTTTGTATAAATTATATAAGTATTTATTAAGTTTGTGCTATACTGTCATCATGTGCCGGTAATGTTGAGATTCTCGATTGGAGAATGACATCATTTTGACGTATAACTAACTAAATAACTACAGTTAAAACTTCTAGCTCATCAGACAACAGTGACAGTGGCTAAGTTCTGGGTTTTCACAAAAGCTGAATCATGTTCCACAATCTTACTTTTTGCGGTTTTAACTGTCTTATATAAAGGAAAGCTGTCAAGTCTGGCCATAAGAGAGGAAATAATATCTTGAAATGTTAATGGATCTACATTTCTGCTGATTCTGTACAACGTGAACCAGGAGTAGAATCCAAGTTTTTCGCAAATTGTGGATATCTTTTCTTCAAAAGTCTTATCCACACATTCCATTAACAATTTCTTTCGCTTTCTCCGTGACAGCATCATGAATGCTCGATAAGAGACTCCGAAAATGGCCGCTAGTAATAGCACACAAAACCATACCCTGAAATCAAAAGAAAGACAAAATGAAAGTAAAAATCATTAAAAGTTATTTATTTATTGAGTTAAAAGTATCGAAAAATCCAAAAATGTACCACATGAACATGAAGATGCTTTCACAAAGTGAGTTGAATGATATCATGCAGACAGCCTCCTCCTTTCTAATACCATTTCCTTTCTTACCAAGTTGCACAGAGCACTTGGCAAAAGTAGGGAACATTTCCGAGTAGTCTTCACCACTACTACTGGGACCGGATGGTCTATTAAACTTCATCCCAATTTCAGTCAATCCGTACATCACGAAATGACTCTGAAATAGCAGATTCGTGCAAACCACATTCAACGTGAAACAAACAACGTTGAGAATTTCACAAAAGAAGAACGGCTTTGCGTAGCGTTTCTGAATTTCTTCGCTGTAAAGATCATTAGCCAAATTGATAACAAGGAGCTTTTTCCTGTTGTGTTGTTTCAGCGGGTCCTTAATGCTGGCAACGGTCTCTTGAACCCTTGTATCTTTCAATGCGTTCCATAACCAAGTTGGAATATATGCGAGGATTGCTTGAAGCAGAAATATTAAAGGAAACCACCGGTAATAGTTTGGTTGCTTCCTATGAAACATATTGCTGCTGAAAACTAACATAAAACGCCTATAAAAGTTTACATGCAATACAATTTTTTACTGTAAAATTTTCTCACATGTACATTTTCATGCAGTCTTACCTTGTGAATCTGCATTTTTCATAGAAATAGAACTGATTTGGGGTGTAATAGGCTCGTAGTTTTTCCAGCAGTAAGTATCCACAAAGCTTTTTTGCTGTTCCAGTAGTCCATCATAAATGCAGTCAATGGGCGATCCAAAATACTGTTTTAGTGATATAATTATAGAACCCAGTAGGAACACCAGTACATTTGTTTGAAACAATCGGAAAACAGTATTGCTTTCGTAAAGCTTGGACTTATACACGGAAATACAGCCTTGCACCATTTTGGTAATAAGCTCTCAACATCCGTACGTGTAATAATAACTGGTTCAATTATTTTGGTCGGTAAAAGATAAACAGTTTACTCAAGTCTAAGTAAAATGAAAAATATCTTTCCTTCATTCCAATTACTCTGTCCGTCCGTCTGTCTACGCGGAAGAGGAAGAAGGAATGTTGCACGTGGTATAATATGCTATTTAGGTCATTAAAAATATGAATCATTGATATTCATCATAACAAGAGTTTGAAGAAAGCACTATACAAAACTCATTTTGAGTTACGTACATTTTTATTTGGCAAAAACATCTTGACTCCATTCTAGCTTAATACAAACTTAGAGAATTTATTCCCTTTTTAAACAGAAAGTCTTTTCTCAAACACTTCTTCCCACAGACCCTCCAAGAATTCTCGAAAAAATTCCTTACTCAGGTTGTTGTTCATTAGGTACATAACAAACCAGTCACCAATATAGCCACGAGTGCACAGATCATCTAGTACCTTAATTTTAACGTTTCCAGAATTATGTTTGAGGAGATGCACTCTGATTTTAGTAAAAGAGATCGTGCATACGCGATATCCAAACGCAATTAGTGATACAAATAACGCAAAAATCAAGTAAAACCTGAGAATGAGGAAACATATCGTTAAATAGCATGCATAGACTAACATTAGTTTGGATTTCCATAAAAAATACAAATAATGAATACCAAAGAAAGAGGAAAATCTTGTCATTGAGGGAGTTTAGAGGAAGCACACAGATTGGATCTGAAAACAATGTATGTAAAAAGTTTTTTATTTGTTGCACTGTGCAAAAAATACAGACAGAAGCTACCTATTCTATACCATATTGTTTTTTTATGTACCCAGTGCCATAACGTTTCCAGACGGGCCAAATCTGCAGCATAGCAAAATATGTAAAAAAAATATATATTTTTTTATTCAGACTTTTGAGATATTTTCACTTTATTTTGCTACATAATGATTTTCTTTGTAATTTCGATTGCTGTACCTTTTATATGGACATTTTGCCATCAAAGGAAACACTTTGGTCATTGGGCTCACGTCATCCTTTTGCCCATAAATCCAAAAACTAATGACACTACTTCCATAATTATAAAATTGATGACCTAACAGCAAGTCGATAATCATGATGTTGGCAATCACAGAAAATATTCCTAGTAGCTCACAACAGCAATATTTTAAAAAGTAAATTTGATGATGTCCTTTGTGAGTTTTAAAATAATAAATAAGATGTTTTTGATGCGCTTGTGATGCTTCATCGCTGATTTGAATAATTGGATAAAACAATAGTTTCCTATCGCACGCTAACATTTTTTGCAGTCCATTCTCTACACATTTCCAAATAAATCTTGGAATGTAGAATAAAACTGCTTGGAAAAATAAGGCTGCACTTGTCCATTGGTAGTATTTATGAAATCGGGTCTCAGAACCACGGTGTAGTTGTCCCACACCAGGGTAAATACAATTTTGCGGGGCTATGAAACAAAACAAAACTGCTAAAAATATTATCTCCAACATAGTGCTACTTGTTGACTGCAATATACATATCACTTACCCCTGCAGGAATGCAACAGTTCAACAACTGAATACGTCGAGTGTATCATGCAAAATGCGTTAAGATTGTCATCCTTGTCCTTGTTCTTATCTTCTAAACAGCTTATGTCGTTATCGCCAATGATTTGTTTCAAGGTGAGCAAAAGTGAGCTTATTATGAATATCCGGAAAGAAAGCCTGGAATGTAGTCGAAGTATCTGTGTGTCAAGGGTAATATCATTTTGCTTGCCAAAACCGGCGCGCACAACGTCCAAAAGTAATTGCGACATCCCATGACACCTTTTGCTTCGTCACTACTACGTCTGATGACGCTGCATACTTGAAAAACAGAACATGGCAATACAAATGTATAACTACAAAATGGGCACTGTACACAAATTTTCAAGGTAAGTAGGACGCTAAAAGTGCAAGAGAGACTTTTCTTTTTTTTGCTAAAGTTTTTCTATCTATTTAAGCCTATCCGTATTCCAAACTTTTTATTTTTGAGGAAAACTCGCAGCGTAATTTTTTGAATCGTTTAAACCATCGCTCGCTAACAATCTAGTATGAATTTCGTCAGAATGATTCTGTGTTTTTTGGTGGTCAGTAAGTAGGCGTGTTCTACACTTTTAAACGGATGTTTGTGGTTATATTCTCAAAACTGTCGCATGTATGTATGTACATAAGGAAAATTATTAATGTGCATGAAGAAACGTTATGCTCTCTAAACTGTCAACAGGACCACGAAAATTAATGGGAAAGGTTGATAAACTTGATTTATTGAACACTGGCACTAGAAATATTACAACGCTAATGTATATAAACATGGTATGTATGCGCAAAAAATATCATAATTGAAACCATAAAATTGCATTGCAATGTATTATATGAAAACATTTTTAAGGATTTGCACCTTCTACCGAATCATAGACAGGTTCAAGTCGAGAGGTCTCTCCACTGTTATTGTTGGTCTTTTGAACGACAGTTGTGTCGTAGCCCGTTCTCGACCGTCTACCTCCATACATTCTGTATCTGCTTCCAAAACAGAAAGCCAACTCTGTAATGATGTCAGCGTAGAACACTGGGTCCATGTTTTTTCCTAAAAGACACAAAATGAACCAATCTCCATATCCACACTGTTGGCAAACCTGATGCACCATTCTTTCATCGCACAATGCTGCTATTAATTGCAATCTTTGTGAGCGTATTGACGGTAGGGCGATTGTAAATATTCTGTATACTAGGCCAATCAGAGATATTCCAGCGAGAATGAGAAACCAGAACCTTTCACGCAAATAAAAGTCATACTTTCAATTTTACGTCAGCAGCACTGCGTGCAAATAGCATCTCAAAGCTGTTTACTTCATAAAATGATCCTTACCACAGGAAAATAAATATCTTTTCATTCAAAATGTTCAAAGGAAGTACACACAGCTATAAAAACCGCATCATGAAAAGTCAAATTACAATGGAGACACAGACATTTTTACTGGAAAATAATGCTCATTTTTGATGCTTACAATATCCTGTGGAATCACGCCTCCTGATGGCCCAAATCGATTAAATGTGCAAGCGCTCACTTTCGGAAATACTCTGTCCATGGGGTGACCCTTTGATTCGTTATAGTTGGAATCAATGAGCATTCGTAGAATTTCTTGTCCATAGGTTGAAAATTGATAGTCGAGAAAGGCATTAGTCAACAGAAGCTGACCAAATACATTTGTACAATTGACAATTTCACATATTATGAACCGAAAGGCGTATCCATTATGATGATGATAATTTCTTAGAAAGTATTCCACAACTTTCCCCTTCCGTTGCTCCATATCATTTTCTGTCCAGTGCAAAGTTGAGTCTAATGAAACCGTTAAAACCTTCAATCTTCCACCCTCCCACAGCTTCCAAATGAAACGGGGAAAGTAAAACGTTGCGGCTTGGAAAAGAAGATAGAAACCAACCCATTGATAATACTTGTGTTCAATTCTAGTGGACTTTTTTGGATGATGGACACCCACTCCTGGCTGTATTGCAGATTTACCTTGGATTGGAAAAAAATGATATCAAATAAATATTGTTTGTTATATCATTGGGCTAAATTCTGCTTTTATTTACCAATTTTTTTCGGGTTATATAATTCCGCCACAGTGAAAGTGGAATGAATCCAGCAGTACGTATCAACAGCCCTGGCAAATTTCTGATCATCTTTTTCCGAAAAACAGTCAATTGGTTCTCCAAAGTGTTGCTTGGTGGAAATGAGGATTGTGAAAACCAGAAGCATAGACACTGTCACTTTACAGTGGAGGATGAAAACTCCATTCTCTATTATCACTTTGTTGAGAGCAACAAGAGACTTCAGGGATGAAAATACATTGAACATTTTTGGGGTTACTTGAGATGTACTGCTTAAACTTGTCTAGGTCCAGTGAAAATGCTGAATGCTCAATAAAATATATTTTTAAAGGACAATTATAACTGATTGGGATCATAGTTGTATATGATGACGTGCAGAATCCTGTTTTTGCTCAACGGAGATTGGAAATTACACATAATCAGATAATCAAAACAAAAGTAGCATTTCGCATTTATAGATCAATGATTATTTCTCATTACTTTTGTGATTCATAGGCAATTAGAATTCTATAGAAGGTAGTACAAGAAGGTTTATAGAATTCATCATGACACTCTAAACTGTTTGTTTATTTAACAATTGGCAGAAATAACCTGATAGTCAATGAGAAGATGGGATTGGAGAAGGATAAAAAGCACGCTATGGAAGGAATATGATTATGAGTGATGATACACCAATAGGTTATTTGGCAATGACTGAGTCAATGAGGTACAAGGTACAATAATATTTTTTAAGATGTGCGGAGAAGAAATTTGAACAAACAACTCAGTTTCTAATCTTGACATAATCAAAATAATCTTCTGAAAATGATTGGAATTCAATTCCTATATATGCACGCTACGTTAAGTCCATTGGATATATTAGATATAGTCTTTGAGTATGGGTAAAAATAATTTTTAAATATACTTTTTGAATACTTGCACATTTCGAAGAATTTGCAAAATACATCATGATTGATTAATTGTTTTACATATACGTAGTGATATCAGAAGCGCAAAGATGAAAATATAGAAAGAGTAGATAACGAAGCAAATAGTGACAATAAAAGGTGAAAATTGTTATAATTTATCAAATGTATGCTGACACTTGCAATTGATTTTATGATTCAAGCAAGCATTTTTCTATCTAACTACGATATTCATTACTTGAGATTTTAGCTGGAAAATACGAGTAGCAGACAAAACTGATTAATTGAAGATACGTCTGACATACTTTTTGACAACTAACAAAGTTATCCAAAGAGATACTAGACGGAGGAGGAAAGATTTTGTTGAATGAACAAAAGAATTACTCTTCCTATATCTACCACAATTCCAAATACAAAATAAAAAACTTCCTTGTCTTATGGTTCTCAACTTTTTCCTAGCATGGCATGAACATGCCTAGCAGTTGTTAGAACTTCAATAACTGCATAGGTATTCACTATGAAAATTTCATGAAGTAGATATTAGTAACTGGTAAAAACTGCAGTGCATTTGGAATTAAATGCATATAAATTGTCATTGGCATACGATTCTCTACCCACTTTTATGCTTGCTGTCGGTAGCAGTGCAAATGGAGATTCCTGAAGAGACAAACACAATCCTGTTTAATAAAATATTATACCTTGTAGCATAATTAACTAAATATGAATTTCGTACGTTATCCCTTTTTTGTCGTGAATTTTCTTTTCATGATTTTTGGCATTATCATGATGTCATTTGGGATACTACTTTTGACAAACTATTCAGTTTTAGAGCATATGCTGCATATGAACACTGGAAAGTCTTCAAATTTTAGTGAAAGTGTGTACCGGTCAGATATCCCAGTTCTACTGCAACCATCCCCAGCACCAAAATGGCTAGTCAGAATTAGAGACCCAGCAAGTTATCTCTTGATTGCGTTTGGTGCTGCATACTTTACTCTCAGTTTTATTGGATATTATGGCAGTGTCAAGGACTCTCGTGGTATAATGGTAATTTATTCTGCCCTTCTTGGGATAATAATTATACTTCAAGTAGTGGGTGTTGTTTTGTACATTAAGTACAAGCCCGACTTAAAAGCGGAAGTAACTAATGCAGTAAACCATCAGTACAAACCAGAGGAAATGAAAAAGTTCACCCAGTTTGAGTTTATTCTAGATTTGTTAATGATAAATTACAAATGCTGTGGGGTGAACAACGAAAAGGATTTCAAAGAAGCATACTCCCAGTTTTACTCGGTTCGATCGCTTATTCCAATAGACCCTCGACACAATGGGAAAAGGAGGGTTCCCCATTACAGCGTTACGCTTAGTCCTGATCTGGAAGTAGAAAGTAGTGATTCAAGTGGGGAAAATGAACAAAATTTCAACATCATCACAACAACATCAGCACAGGATGAAAGTGTGTCTGAAATTGTGGAAAGTCGTGTAGTAACTGGTCAAGAGGAGCCATTAGAACGCCAAGTTCCTGTTACCTGCTGTAAATTAAACATTACCAATCTGGATGCTGCAAAAATGTTGCGCATCATTTACCGAAAGCAAGAAGACAAACGCCAGCTTCTAGATTATGCAATTGATGAAAATTGTGTGACGCAACCGGATGAAACAAATGCCTACGTTGGTGACTCTCACGGATGCTTTGACAAGATACAAGGAGAAATAGCGACACCTTTGCGTATTGGATTGATTATTGTTGGCCTTTTCCAGTTGTGTGGTTTTGTATTTGCTCTGTTTATTTGTAAAACTGCGTACTATGATTGGGTTGGCTGAAATTAATCTAAAATGTAACTGACCTACATAAGACAAGTTAAGTAGCTTGAATATTAGTAATTAATAATGAATAATAAAAATGTAAGCCACCTACAAAAATAGAACATATTAACCATTCAAAAACTTTTTTGTAGAGCGATGAATAAAAATTAAGCGTTCGTTGCTGTCGACGCAAGAGGACCACAAATGATGTTTTTCCCAATGCAATAAATGATTGATTAAAAACAAACAAAACACCATAATGAGCTCAAGTTCCGCTATTGCTAATGCTATAATGTATCCTCGCTAATCTGGTCTCACCTTTCTAATACATAGTTCAATTAATCATGACCCATCCATAATAAATTGAAATTCCAGTGTACCATACCACACAAAGAACGAGAACTTTGCGGTGCTAAGAAATTAGTAATAATTGTTTACCTAGCATGCACTATGTACATATATCCACTGTAGACTGAATATTACAGAGAAATATGAAAATGGAAAGGGTGAACTGCATCATTGGTATGATCAGCTCATGATGAGCTCATAACTTAACTAATACAAAATTAGCATGCACTATGTACATATATCCACTGTAGACTGAATATTACAGAGAAATATGAAAATGGAAAGGGTGAACTGCATCATTGGTATGATCAGCTCATGATGAGCTCATGATGAGCTCATAACTTAACTAATACAAATTTTTTTTATTAATTCTCTATTAAATGCATGGGAAGTTTCCATCAACTTGTTTTTAGGCCAATGGCCAATAAAGCAATTCTTTGAACACGTACAAAATTCAAACTGTGAAATAATCATTCTAGTTTATAAAGCGTTTGGAACAGGAATCGTAGTCCTGCTTCCCATTTTGAGAGAATAACTGAAAAAACAATAAGAAAAACTTTTATTAACATACAAAAATCCTAAAGAAACTGAACACATAAAAATGACATTTTTGCAAACATCTTACTTGTATGCGGACTCGGAAACTTTTTGAAAATTGGCAATGCTGTTCTCGTTGACGCCAATCTGTTGACTTTGCTCTCTGTATCAGAAACAATTTTTGCAAACATCTTACTTGTATGCGGACTCGGAAACTTTTTGAAAATTGGCAATGCTGTTCTCGTTGACGCCAATCTGTTGACTTTGCTCCCTGTATCAGAAACAATTACTTATGTTTTATTCCACATTACTATTCAAATTAAGACCAACACGCAAAATTATATTGCCTGCGACAAAATATGACAACTCTTACCTCATACAAAAACGGGATATAACAGCTAGGTAGTAGGCGACGTTTCTCGATACAACACGTTCAGTAAGCCATTTACTTATGCAATACAAGGTCACTGGGTTTAACTTCAAAACAGCAGACGTGGGAACCACGTCTCGTTCAGCCTAAAATCAGCCCCATAATTTATTTGAATTTTACAAAAAAAAATTTTTGAGCCACACCATGCATAGCAATAATTAAACTTACTCGGAACACACCGGTCTTCATCATAAGGTACGTGGTAAACTCGTTTGGAGTCCAAGTACCTGATGCTAATCCGTCAGACAGTAAATCCATACAAACAGTTACCAATCGATCTGACACAGTATTTGTGCCTCTTCGCTCAACATTCATCATTGCTGAGATTTTTAATGCTAAGTTTACACAGTGGTGACCCACAGTCGTTTTATCATCCTGTATTCATTTCATCAAAATAACCATAAATTATTCAATTTGAATAAAAGTACTTGAGGTGCATGCCAATTTACTCTATAAAAATTGTACTTACTGCAGTATCACTAAAAAAATTAGTTAAAACGGAATACGGAGAGTCCTTTATCCAACAAGAGAAAGTTTGTTTCAGTTGGGCTTGCAAGAAACGTATCAATAGCGCTTTGTTTCAGCTGAACAAATTTCAAAATACATATTTTACACATCTTTAAAACCTATGTAAGCACATAACAGTCCATAAACTTGCCATACTTTTGAGTCATTAGTGTTGCTTTGTTCCTCTGCGCTGCTAATGTCTTCATATACATTAGAGGTTTCTCCTGCATCATCCTCAGATTCGTCATCCTCATCCTCGGTTCCGTCATCATCCCTAAAGATTAAGGAAATTCTTGTTTATATATCATCCTTACCAGCAAATGCTATAATTGGAGTGCACATTTGTACTTGTACTTACTCAATTATCACATTAGTATGTTTTAGAATGGTAGAAATAAATTCGCCCCCTTCAGTTCCCAAGCTATTGCAACTCAAATTAACTTCTTCCAAATAGGATAAACCTCTTAACGCTTCAGCGACTTGCTTTCCACTGGTCTTTGATAACTCGTTCCCCGAAAAATTCACCTTTTTCACTGTTCCACAAGATTTGAGTGCATTTACGACCTGCATTACCCCACTTCCTTTTAGGAGACAGTCGGTTAGTGATAACTCTTTCAAATCCTTTAATTCCGCTATTGCATTCGCCAACCTAACGATTCCTTCTCCTCGAATGGTATTATCATTTAAGTTCAAAACACGCATATTTCTATTGCAGCGAATACCCTCAGAAAGAGCAGCGATTCCTTCTTTATAAATTCCATTTTGGGGCATGTGTATTTCTTCAAGCGTTTGAACTTCCTGAAAACCAATTGAAACAATTTCGTTTTAAAATTTACATGTAAGGCTGATAAAAGCTAACTGCAAAGAACAACAACTACTGTGTTCGTCCCAAGTCTTAAAATGTTACCTTGAAGAATTCGGACAGACGCTTAGCTGCTTTATTTTCCAAACGATTACGACCACAAACGAAGACCTTAAGCTGAAAAATTGGCCCTCCTGA
>JAHZMZ010001105.1:0-22552 GCA_027743805.1 Lepidocyrtoides sp. E14 | reverse complement strand
TTTAACAAAACCATGAGCTAATGAATTCCACTCGGTATTCGTCATCATCATCAACATCAAGAAGCAATGAGTATTCAAGGCATGTTTTGATATAAAAAAAACAGGATTTCTCAGGGAAAATTTTATCGGTTGGGTTACTATACTGGACACACACACACACACATTGGAGCCTGAATGGTTGATGATGTTGATAGTGAATGAATACTAAATGACATGGTTTATATATCTATTCCTTGACCATCATACGGCTTTGAAAAATGTTTAGAGTCATACATTTATGATGAAAAGCAATCTCTGCTTTCCATAAGAGAAGCTCTAATTATCCCTTTGTGATAGGTTCAATGAGCAGGAGCATTATTATATATGCTTTTGTTGGACATCTTAACCTGAATGGGTTTTCCATGAATGAGCGATGAGAACGTTTCAGCTTTTCTTTTGGGATCAATCGTTTCATAATGAATACATATTTTTGAAGATTAGTGGATCTAGTAAATATTTTAATGAAAAAAATCTTATCTCAAAAACATACGAGACGGATGCGAATCTTGATAATATTACTTTTACAGAAAGTATAAAAAGAAAAAACCGGTTATATTGGGTAATACGTATATAATCTCATCATTTTATTTTGGATGATATTGTAATTTTTATGTATCAGGATGAATAGGATAATAATACTGTCTTATTATGGAAAGGCGTGCATGATAATCTGACGATGACTGCGTCGTCCGTGAAAAAAAGGGAGCAGTTCTTTATTATGCAATAATGGTCGTCAACTTTTTATGCCATGTACCCAGAGACACGGCATCATTCTCAAGCGATTTTGCTGATCTACAAGATTTCGTGGAATAAAAGGGTTGAGTTGACGGAGCACTGAAGGAGGCCTCCCAACTATATCACTTTTCATTATGTATGAGCAGTCGATTACACGGCATTTATACCTTCAAGCCATATAGCGTCCGTGACTGTGTGGATGATGACGAAGATAATACCACCATACTATTTCGTATCCTTTCTACTTTGTTGATGTTGTTGACTAGTTGTTTGATAACTCTTCTAACTGACTTTGCTAGATCGAGATGGAATGGTGGTCTGAAAATAATCAGTATCAAAAGAAATAATAGAGNTTGTTTGATAACTCTTCTAACTGACTTTGCTAGATCGAGATGGAATGGTGGTCTGAAAATAATCAGTATCAAAAGAAATAATAGAGGGACATAGGGAGTGCGATAGCTTTTCTGGCTTCATATTATTTTCCTGATGCTGGCGAGAACAGGTGTTTTGATATCACGCTGGACCACCCGGTGAGATAATCAATCAATTGATTTATCAACTCATCTCTTCATCGAGTTTTACTTTGCAGCACAGTAAGAGTATCAGTGTTTTGTGTGTGAGCTGTGCAGCTACAATATAAACTCAAAATGTATTGCTACAGGGCTACAAAAAGATTTTTTTTCTTATTTTCCCATTTCAGTTTCTCTCGACCATTATTATTATTTAAGAAAACATTTTCTTATTATCTCTGACATGCCTGAATGCATTTTCATGAGCACGAATGACTTTTTTTTTTTTCTTATTTTCCCATTTCAGTTTCTCTCGACCATTATTATTATTTAAGAAAACATTTTCTTATTATCTCTGACATGCCTGAATGCATTTTCATGAGCACGAATGACTTTGAGAATTGATATTAAAAAGTTGGGCCGACAGGACATGATGAAACATTTTAAGGAAAGGAATAAAAAGACTTGATCAGAATAATCAATTCGCTTTGTGGTAGTAAAGTATAATGCAACAGCCGCATAACATGTTTTTTTAGGAGAGATATGTATAAGCAAGCATAGTTTTGGAGAATAAGTATGCTCCATTCAGGCAAGCATTGCTGAAAGAGTTAATGATAAAAAAAATAAGCTGACAAAAGATTAATTTGAGCACTCTCAAATTTCCTTTTAAATACATGTCGTTATTATCACCACATCACTTTGTGTGATAGACTTGTATGAGTAGAGTGAACACTGGCTAATGAATGGCTTACATTGCTTGATTGAAATGAAGTGGGGTTGCATTGTTTGACTTTCTGGAAAATTAATTTATCGGGCTAATAATAGGAAAATTTGTGTTCAAGTTGATATGATGGATTAACATAAATCCATATGTGTATTAAGGAATTTGAGAGAGATTATCCAGTCGGTGCATTGAATCTAATTCGTTGATTCGTTGCTGTAAACTTGGTTTATCTTCTGACATCATTAACAGATTTGCCCACCTCTGCTGTATACTCTTGGCTGATAGTAAATTGAATGGAGACGACAGGACAGGATGCGCGTGTGTTTCGCTAGAAATAATCTGCTCAGCAGATTTTGCTGACTGTTGATAACACTGTAGCTCGGTGTGTATATAAGGGTGTTTTACCATCAGATTAACAAGTTGATGACAGATGTCAAAGCATGAAACTTTTAAACTCATTTACATTCAAGCATGTCAAGTTGTTGCATGAAAGTCTCTGAAAAACTGAAAACTACACCATTTTGCGATTATAATCAGTATATATATCAGTAGAAACCTGCACTAAACATTTATGAGTAGTAGTAATCATCTAATCATGGTCGTGTACATAATGGAGCACTTCCTTCTTACCACCACCAGGGTATGTATGCTTTACACGAACATGTTAAAAGTAAAAATACGTATAGTGCGTAGATAACGCAACGATGAAGTGAAAATGATTGCACAGTGTGCACCACAGGCAAAATGCATTGTTGTACAAATGTTGCTTGTATTCGATCTGCTTGATTACAAACTGAGTTTAAGACCGATTGAAAATATGATTCCAATATAATTCTATCCACTACAAAATTTAAGCGTTATGCTGATCAATCTTTTGTTTTATGTATATAACCACTTTGTAGAGCTCTGTACTAGTTTAATTAAAGTTCTAAATGACTTTTACTCTTTCATGTCTCTCGTACTTCCCGGACACGGTATTCAACACGACAACAACCCAATGGAATGACTGAATTACACGGTTCAATGTGTTGCACGAAAATCTACCACTGCACTGCAACAAACAACAGCCTTAGCTTCCGCTGAAGATCGTCATGCAAGCAAGGTAATTTCATATTTATGAAATTCTATTGTTCTTTCTTTCATTTTTGCACCGGGTGTGCTTCATCATCGTCATCTTTCATCCATCCACCATAAAATAATGCAAACTAACCATTATCACATCCTGCATCTTCTGCTGATGTTCTGCACTTATCATGTTAAAACAGAAGGTAAAAGAGAAAAAAATATTAAAACAGAAAAAACTTTTTTTTTGTTATTCACAAGCCTCCACGTGATGATAATGACAGCCAGTCTCTTTCCTTTTTTTTAACTCCCGCAGGCTCACACAAATCTTTAATTAAGAGCAATTAATTATTGTAGTGTGCGAAGGGGAGGAGAAGAAAAAAGGGGAGACTAGAAAAAAATAAAGGGAGAATGTTTGCACTTTTTTGTGTGAAGTTTTGATCAGATGATGAATTTTTCTCATTTTTTCTCGCTTGCTCGCTCTTATTGTCATTATCGCAGAATACTTACCATTTACACTTTAGTTTCTTTAGTGTCGGTCATAGAAAAAAAAAACTTTTTCGACGATCACATCATCAGTTGAAAAAAAAAGTTTTTCTCTTCTCATCTTCAGTATTTTAATAACACTTTTTTTTGTTGATCCATGCTAATCAACATGGTCTTGCGTGTTAAAACAAAAAAAGAGAAGGGTGAGACCTACACAATGTAGTTACTTATTTTTCCCCTTTTCTTTTAGCTCGGCAACAGTAATAAGAAAAAACAAAGCTGAACATTTAATAAAATATTTATTCCAGCTAACTACCGGTTTCATCATCATGTCATGTACACACTTTGTCATATAGCTAAGCTGCTGCTTCCATCGTCATTATCATCATCATCAGCATCACAACATTAAGATTCGTTAGTTAAGCATATTAATGTAGAAAATTTGAAAGAAACCGCTTTTTTGTTAGCTCCTTTTTCGTGTCTCCCTTTAGAAAGTGTGCATAAAACTATTTTTCTCACACTCATCTCAACCATCAAGTTACTCTTGATAAATGCTGAAGCAGTATAGCGTGTAGCTTAATAGGATGAATGGTCAGAAATAAGAGGGAGAGAAAGAGAGAAGTGAACAAGAAAAGGGAAGTGAAAAATGTTTTGTTTGAAAACTTTTTTGGTGTCATTTGGCTGGAGAGAGAGAGAAAGAGAGCACGGATAAAAAAAACAGAAGAATAGTTGGTTGAGATTTAATTAAAAATCAGCAGAAAAGTCTTCTGTGGGTGCGAATGAGCGAGGCAAAAGTCATGACAAGGAAATTAGCATGGAGCAATTGTCAAAGTTTTTTTTTTATAGAAATGTGGTGGTAGTGAAAAGAGGGACTCAACTAAATGTCGTAATGTGTAAATGGAAAATTCAACTGAATGGAAAAATATATAATATGGTAAAGGTAAAGGGAGAAAAAAAAATTCTGTCTACTTTCTCCGTTTTATTCAATGTGTGCTACGAGCTGTGGTATGAAGCAGTGGTATTAGTGGCTGTAGTGGTGGTGGTAGGTGGCACTGAAAAAGTGGTTTTCACAAAAACACACAAAAAATACTAACTGCTCATACTCCATCACCACCACTGAAGAATACCAATGGAATGAATGAAAAAAAAAACAGAACAAAAAGCCATGAACCAAAGTTCTATGCTCCTTTTAACTACTTTTCAGTTTTACAAAAAAGGCAGATGGGAATAATTAAGAGTGGATGGAGCGAGAGAGAAGTGAGAGAGTTGAGGAGGAAAAAAGAACAAAGAAAAAAAGTATGATGATGACTTTTGCCAACCAACATTTTAGCTTTCTGTTCTTTGATAGTGGTTGGGTTGACAAAAAACCATTCATTTCAGCAAAAAAAAAAAAATTATATAGGAACCTATGTTTACTTTGTTGGCTTGTAATAAGCAACCCAAAAAATGTTTTTACTGCTGCTACCTATTTCTTTTGTAGAGTCAGTTGAGCTTAAATAAATGAAATGAATGAATGGATACACATCAACATTTCTCTTCCCAACTTGTTTTCATTTTCATCTATTCAACTTGACTGCCTTCTTTTCCTTTCTCCTGTTCCCGAATATTATTATTATTATTATTTTACGTTTTTTTTTGTTCTGTTCCTGTCACACAAAATAAAACGCAGTTTAGTGTGAGGAGAGGAAGAGAATAATAGGACACCAGAAAAAAAGGAAAAGAAATATGAAAAAATATTTTTGGAACAAACACAATAAACGAAACGGAAAACTGTGATGTTAGTGAAAGCACACACTTACTACTAAAGTGAAGACGAGAGTTGAAAAAAGAAGAAAGAAAAAAAATATATATTCGTAAATGTGGTTTTATTGTGGTTATAATTTTTGGTTCCATTTTTACTACTCTTTTATCATCCCATCAAAACAGGGCAATATATAATAAGAATGAAAAAAGAGAAAGAGAAAAGTATCTGGTTTTCTAGTTTGTTGTCCTCGTCGTTATTCTCGTGTGGTTGGAAAGGAAAAAAAACTTTATGGCATTCTGTCTCTCTCTCTTTCTCTCTTCCTTCTCGCTCAATTCACTTCTTCTATTTCTTTCTCGTCTTCAACAGCAGTTATTATTATTACATCGACAGAGTGTCTTTGGGTTTTTCCACTCACACAAATATGCATATTATTAGACATGCCAGTCAGTACCTCTATGGTATGTATAATAACAATAATAAAGAGAGAAAATAGTTTCCTCGTGTTTCTAAGAGTAAAATATTGAAATGAATGAAAGGAGCGAAGAGAGAGAAAAAATATTTTTCTTCTTTTTTTGTCGTCATCTGGAAAAAAAAGAGAAAGGGGAAAAGTATTTATTTTACTTAACTCACTCATTGCACTGCTCCACTATATGGTCCCCATTTCTTCAACTAATATTTCCATATTAGAACACGTCATGCTTAACACAAGCAAATAACATAAAAACTGCTGCCGCTGTTGCTGTTATGTTGTTATAAAAGCAAGGCTTCATATCGAGTTAAATATTGTTATTAGACTGCTCGTTTTCCTTTTTATTATTTACTACAAAATGACTAATACTACATACCACACACAGTGCAATGCAATGTGTGCTTTATACCACCATTGCATTCTCCGCTTTTGTATATTAATCAACATGAGTATAAGGAAACTACAACAGCGGCAGCGGACATAAAAAGTTATTCGCATTTTAATGGAAAAACTACCATTAAGATAAGACGAGCTAATTTGAATGCAAATTTTCCTTGGGTCAAAAACAATTCGGGTGGGCCTTTATTATCCACCACTGCTGCTGCTTCTCCTGCTATATTGCCGACAATGACGACAGCATTCTCAGCACTGCTCTTTCTTTTCCTGGAATAGAACTACTTTGTACATTCACCACGTAAAATATAGAAAAAGATTTTTCCTTTGGGGATCTTTTCATGCGTACGATGAGAGAGGTTATAATAAAAAAGCTGTGGAAGAGAGAAGAAAACTGGTTATTATTATTACTACAAGGAAAGAACAGTCTCCATATTGTACCAAGGAGAAATAAAAAAAACCTTCCACCATCACCACCGACGGCATCTTTACTAGTAGTAGCTGTAGTAGTGGTGGTGGTGTTGGTAGTGCTGGGGTTGTTGGTGGCTGGAAGTGGTAGTACACGCGAGCGACGAGCGTATATATTATTATGTAAAGTAGAGAGAAAAACTATTAATTAGAGAACCGTCTGCAAGGCTGACATTAATTTCTTTATTTGTAACTTGCAGTACATAGCATAACAACATTGATGTATAAAATGTATATGCATTTAGGAACGAGTCACACACCAACACTGTTGCGACCATTGCCTTCTTTCATTCTTACTTTCTTTCTTTTCCGTTTTTATCTCTTCTCGACGCTTTCCTATCCACCGGCCCACATCTTGTTTCCAAAGAGGGAGAAAAGTGGTGCGAGAGAGCAATAAGGAAATTACACTTAGCAATAATATGATAAACTAAAGTTTATTGCGTTTCCACTCTCATTTTTAGTTCCTCTCAATTTGGTAAAAAAAAGTTTACTACTGTGACAAAGCTTCTATACATACCTACCTACTTATATAAATGCCAGGAAATACTACTTCTCCCGTGTATACACTGTCACAGTCGTAATATTTATATCTAATGAAGTTGTCCTAGTCATTTGCAGAATGAAGTGGGTTTCTTATTATTACCAAGCAAGCAGTGTATCTTCTGGAAAGCGTTTTAAATAGCTTTCACAAAATGAACGAGGAATACATAAAAATTCTAATGATATTTTGGTGAACTTTTACTCATCCATGCTTACTTACTACTACTACTACTACCCACACGCACAAATCTTTGGCGGTTCCCATTTTATTTAATGGCTCTATTATGCACAAACCAGTAACAAAAATAAAAATAAGACGGAAATTAACTTTCAAATTCTCAGTGCATCATGATAATAGGCTTTAAAGATGCTATCATCATAATAACATATACTTATTACATAAGTTTCCTTTTCTCTTTTCGTTTTTAACTTTCATTATGTGCTGTTATTATTATGATTTACTTTAGGGCGATGTGGCTCGCTCTGCCGTTTACACGGACAGTGATAGAGGATCTTTGAAAAGACTAAAACAAGAAGGAATTAATAGGAAGGTAAACAAATTCAAAATTCAAGTAAAAATTTATTCGCAAAAAAATGCTGATGATGCTTACAAAATATTATGCTAAATCGGTTTATGTGTTTTGTGTGTCTATCTATATACCTTCTTGTTTTTGTCCCATTGCCTTGCTGCTGCATTGCTTAGCAGAAGCGATGAATGTTTTTTATTCTCTTCGCTACTTTGCTGCTACATAAATTGTGTTTTACGATTAAATAATGTTCTTCTGATGCATAAGCCACCGTATTCTTCTTGCCATTATAATTATCGTTGTCATCATATCATCTTTGCATTCAAGTACATTAAAGGTGAAGTGGTAATTATGTTAACTTTTAAAACCAAAAGTTACCAAAGTGTAGTTTAGTTTAGACGAAGTAACAGGAAGACTATCAATGAGCGCACATTAAAATGTACAAGCACTTGGGAAAGTTTTTCCTGTTCTTCTGACATTCATCAATGCACGGTTGCGGCAAAGTTTGTTTTCTAGTTTCCACTTTTCCATTTATTAGCAGTTAGTTTTTTAGTAGTTTGTGTAGCAGCAGCAGCAGTTTAGTTGGTATACATAATGATAATGACGGGTGGATATGGTACTTCCTTTCTTCTGGTGCTGATATTTAGTGGTAA
Source organism: Lepidocyrtoides sp. E14 (assembly GCA_027743805.1). Lineage (NCBI taxonomy): Eukaryota > Metazoa > Arthropoda > Collembola > Entomobryomorpha > Entomobryidae > Lepidocyrtoides > Lepidocyrtoides sp. E14. The sequence continues at coordinate 14,203 of JAHZMZ010001105.1, read as the reverse complement.
AGTTGGTGAGGCCTGGCGATAAATTAATGCATCACAGAACATGAGCCAAAAAGCCAGCAGTTTCTTCTGAGGAGCAGTGTAATTAAGATCAATTGTGTGGGTAATTTCGAGCAATTTGAAGGAGAAAAAAGTTTTTCCAGTGTCTAGTTCTCTTACTCCTTCTTACCGTTGACGACAATGACTATTATATCCTTTTTGGTGGTGCTGTAAACTTTTCTTGTTTTTACCCATTTCTCCTCTTATCCGGGCCTTTTCTAGTTGCTGGTCTGGGATTATTCTGTTAAAAAGGGTTTTAAAAGAGGTAGAGACAAGCCCATTGTAAGGGTTTTTTGATAAAATTCCAAAAGAAAAGGAAGGAAAAACAACGTATCTAGGCATAATATCAATCTGCACTTATTATGATCATATGACATGTCATAAGTTTTACTGGTCATCGTTTCTGCAACTTAATTATTACCGCAAATTACCATATATCCAAAGTCAAATTTTTATTTACTAGACTTTCCCAGCCTACTTCAACTACGGTTAAATCCACTGAAAAGAGTTTTTCGAGAAGGGGTTGAGCATACTGCTACGTAAATCAAATTGACGTTGAAACTTAATGAGCTGTCATTAAAATACGGAAAAATCTCTGCTGCGCACATCTCTTCTGTAGAACATACAAGCTGATGATGAACAATGCTGATGTCGGTAGTGGAGCGGGTGACATTAGCAGCGTGAGAACTCTGATGGTTTGAGGCATCACACAGGAATTTAATTTCATAAAGAAACTAGCGCGGAGAAATATCTACATAATGTATGCAATAGAAAATGAAGGTTTTATGTTTGTGAGTAGCGAGACATAAAAATATATATCTCCAGTCGCAAAGTTTTTTTATTCCCTTTTTCTAATGATCTCTGTCCTTTTTTTAATGGCACTACCACCACCATCGTCGTCGTCATCATCATTTTGTTTCTCTCTTGAATGTATATACTTTGCCGAGACTAAGTTTATATGGTGTATAAACTATAGACGCATGTGTATATCGACAAGAACTACTCAAGATCTAGGACAACTATTCATTTGGTACTTACAAATGAGATGAGCAAAAAAAGGCGACAAAAGACAGAGAGATCGAGCTCGCAAGAGAGTGAGAGAAAAAGAGTGGCATCTACACAAAAAATTTAATGTGCTGGAATGAGTGTCTTTTTACTCTTGCCTTCAACGCTTCTCACGTACTTATGTAAATATGCATATTATTATGCCTTGGTATATTAGCATGTGGGAGGGAATATAATTTAGACTGTTTATACATTTTATAAATGAAGTCATATAATTTAAGTGAAAAGTCAGCGAAGCTTAAAAAGACGCCTCTTTTTCTTCGTTTGTGATTTCCCTGATGTTTATATGTCAAAATGGTAGATATGTCTCGATTCTTGAATAGGCAAGAGTAAACACTCATCATTACACAGAAAAGAGCTCATTTCATTCTTGTGTAGAAGATGAATTTCCATATCTTTTATTATTATTACTATTGCTATTAGGTGGTTCAGAGAATTTCTGGTGAGGAATAATCAAAAATATTTCTCCGTTTTTTTGCTGCTCTGTATTTACTGGTTTATATCATCAAATGAATTTTTTTTCTGTTTTCGAAATGAATTTTCTAGTCTCACAACTTCTCTACAGCTCTTGTAGAAGCTCTATTACGATTTTTATTTCTTGTAATAAAAGAAGCCATACCATTTTATAGAAATATATTTTTTCGCGTTTTCTTGACACTGCCGTTGATGTATGTATAGTCAAAAAAATGAGTATGAGCATAAAAAAGAAGTGAAGTGAAACTGCTGCTAGAAGAATCATACTATTCATATTTATTATCGTCAAGAAGAGTACATGAATCCCCGAAAAGAAAAAAAAGCTGATCCCTTTGATTCCTGATTGCAATTTTTTCTCGCACTGAAGACATGATTGAACAGATTTCAGTTTTGAAAAAGAAACTCACCTTATTTTTTTGTGCTTATGAACCAATTCATGAACATGCTTGAGTCTGCTTTCATACATTCTGTGATATGATCTATTCACCTGCCTTAAATCGCTAAATTATACAAATCAGATAGATGAAAGCTTGATAAAATCCATATTTTTTATTCCTGTTACTTTTTCTTGCAAAATGAAAATACTCAATGTATGTATTGATCTGTCTATGCATCACTATCTCACAAAATATGTGTTTAGTGGTGCACCCAATATATACCATCAGACAAACAGACACGATAAATGTGCTGATCGTTTTCCGATAAAAATTCACCGAGGAAATGATTGAACTGATTCGTTTCATATGTGTGTAACGTGGTAAAAAGATATTTTTATTTCCTTAGAGGAGCTTGAGCTTCTTCGTTTGGAATAAGGTAGATAGGAATAGTAAAAGTGTGAAAGCTAAGATGTTATGGACGAACAAATATTGCACTATTATGCCAGCATGGCGTATAGCTCCTCTGCTTTATAGGGCTTTCAAGACAGAAAAGTATAGGAAAAGTCGTTAGATTTTTTTATTATTCTGCACTTTTTCTACTCTTCTGCTTTTTTATGGACTTGAATGGAGTAGTAAGAGGCAATATTATTACGGGGAAAAGGAAAAAAAACGATGATGATCCCAAAGGCCATCTGTATGCAAGAAAGCCAGCAAGCTCATTCACTTTTCTTCATGCCTCTTACCCAAAACATATAATCATAATGTTCTGCTGCATTGAAATAATAAAAATAATAATAGTCCTGCTTTGTACATATATCTGGTGGGATGTAGCAATTCCGATTCACCGATGTGTGTAGTAGTGTGTAGTAAAGTAATAGTCGTAGTTTGGTGTAGCTTCAATTGAAGTAGTAATCTTATATGTGTTGGCACTCTAAACGTAATAATGGCACGACATTACAGTCACCATTGAGAAAAGCAAAAAAAAGTGGAATTTCTCCTTTAGAAGCTCGTTTGACTCGCCATTGTAAAGGTGATTTGGATCTTTGCCTTGTACGATAAACTGACATAACACTCCCCATTTATTTCCTTTTGCTCGTAAATATCAATGAGCTGGAGAGAGGGAAAAGAGTAGAGTGGAGGGCGGTCCATAAAGTAGAACTGCACAATATATCTTGACGGAATTGTGAGTTATGCGTTATGTTTTTTGTTTAACGTTCTATCTGTCATATTTCCAAAATACATTTTCAAAGCATTCATTGACACTATCAAAACTATTTTGTCCTCTTTAAAAGACATACGTCAAGAACTTTCCAGCAACTTCTGCCGGTAGCATGTGGCCTTTAAAACTGTCAAACTTTGTAGAGGCAATTTAAAACAGGGTTTTAAAACTAATTAGATTGTTACTTAAGAATATTTTTATTCATATTGTACATAATAATTTGTGTAAATGTGAAGCTAAGACAAGCAGCAACTGATACATTGGTTAAAAACTGATAATTTTGTAAAGGATACAAGCAATAATTTAGAAATAAACTAATTTTTTGTTATTAAAACTTTCATAATGATTAAAATATTGCTTACAGATATTGTTAGGGCTCAGGTATTTCAATCAGTTACAGCCTACAGGTCAAGCAGGTAGGTTTACTTTTGAAGCGATAACGAGTCCGTAACGTGTTGTCGTTTAAAAGTATATTCAAAAACTCTGTCAAAAGTATATTTGATTGTTGATTTCAATGCTACATCAAGATGGACTAGACATTTCTTTAGGCCCCAACATCAAAATTTCTATCATGATAGGATAAACGTCAAATATGTTATCAAATTAGTGTGATACTAGACGAATCTCGTCGTAACATTTTTGTGTAACCTGCAAACTTGTGTAGTATTTTGAACACACAAGTAGGTAATACATTAGAACGAGCGGTCGGTCGGTTGGTGAAACTCATCCTACTTAAATTCCTGTTCTCGCTTTCTCTGTTTGTGTTGTACACGATATACATTTAATCTAGTCAAGACACGCTTCCCTTTCAGCACTTCATGTACTTGGCACAGAGACATACCAGCTGCTATTTTTCCCTCCACCACCACCACTACTACTACTACCGAAAATGATACCTATCTAAGCTTGAATAAGCTTGGCTTAATGATACGGGAAAAAGGCCAGCAAAATTGTGATGCTGCTCTATTTACTACTGCAGAGCTTGTACATGTTTTGTCTGTCTACTCACGCGAAATAAAACGCAAAGGACATATGTACATAAAAATACTCTGTTGGTGTCGATTATACTGGAAGCCATGTCCAGAGATTTTTTTGATTTGGCTATCAGCCTTGCTGCTGCTGTCATGTTGACAATTTTATTAGATGCCTATTACCACACCAGCAGGAAAAATGTGGCACTACTACCCTACAACCACGCACACCAACCAACCACCACTGCTGCACAAACATTTTTTCCCTATTATTCTTATAAGTTATTTTCCCTCACTTCCATTCTCTTCTCCTTTTACTGTACATGTATCCATACACATGTACTCACTACGATGTACCAACCAAGTTTCTCTTTTTTTTCCTTTTTGCTGTCCACGTTTATAGAGTGGAAACATAAAATTCCCTTGGCGTGTCACGCCTTGCATGGTTGGACACGGCTCAACTAGCTGTGGTCGCTGCCTTTTTCCTGATTGCTTTGCTTTCCTCTACTGCTGCTGCCTTTGCTCCTCTCTTGTTTGTTTCCGTGTGTTTGAGTGAGTGAGTGACCAAACGACTCCTCGCTGACATGGGTTTTACATAAAAAACACGAGAGAATTTGAGAAAAGCTTAAAATTATGTTGGCTGGCTTGGCTTGTTTTGGCTCTCACTGCATATGTGAAACCTTATACCGCTATAAAAAAACACACTTTGCTCTCGTCATGTTGGATATTAAAATGTACATACAAATGTGTAGACTGACCTCGCTGTCGGTGGTGTGATCAAACTTGGTAGGTGGTGATGTTGGTCGTTGGCAGTAGCGTGGACAATGTAGTAGTAGTAGCAGTGGTGGTGGTAATAAGCAAAAGCATCTGTGGTTTTTACACGAACGGATTTATCCTTTTTTTGCCTCTCACTCTTTGCTCTAAAACTTTCAGTCAATTTAGCCATCCTTTGTTTTTCAACATTGGCTACACGACGGTATAATAATGAACCAAGCTTGTTTTTACTTCTAAAGAATATATGATTATGGCCTGGGTAAATACAGCTAAAAAAGCAGCAGCATATAACATGAGCATGCCTGCTTGCTGGCTAGATTATGAGCTTAACTTTGTTTAAGCTTGTTTTTTTCCTTGCCCATTTTCCTGGTGAAATCAGTGGTACAACAAGATATCAATCTAAACAGGACAAGCTGTGAACGAGAAAAAAAAAAAAAAAAAAAAAATCAACACTTTAGTAAGCTTGGGGAAAGTAAGCTCCCTGCTGCTGCTGCTGGAAGTAGTGGCGTTGAATGCATTAACATTTTGTTTCACTCACTACATTCATCCATTCATCTTATATTTAATGCATAATGTTTCATCTGCTATTATTCTTATGATAGTGTGCACACACTGTGCTTGCAACAACCTGTACTCTATTTTTATTGCCATACTTTTTTGGCCTAGGAATATTGAATGATTTAAAACCTCTGTTTTTTTCAACCACTACCTCCATCATCATCACTATCTTGCCAATCTAATTTCAGCTTGGTTAACACGAGAAAAAGAAAGAGACATGCTGACAAAAAATAATAGTTAGAAATATTATGCTTAAAAAATACTTTTTTTTTATAAACCTGTCATGTGTACAGGAATTTTCATGAATGCTGGGAAAAGTGAATGGAGCAACGTCTCTCGCTGTTCCAACACTGGCATCGATTATCGTAAAACGTCTCTCAAACAATCTTTCGCTCTCTCTCTCTCTCTCGTCTCTTTTGCTCGCTCTACACGAAACCAACTTTGCTGGTCTACGTGTCATTTTATAAATTAGATATAAATTAGGTTCAAATAGAGCAGCAGCAGCGGCAGTGCAGCATGTCATTTTTTTTCACTGGTGGAATGGAATGATTGTGTTTTCACGAGGCGTGCAGGAAAAATACCAGATAGTGTTGCGGTAGTGGCAATAAAGCACTGACGATGATGATGATGATGGTGATGCCATGTCAGGATTAGAGTGAAAAAACAACAAGGGCTTGTTCACACTGTAATGGCATATTATACCAATGTGTGTGGATATATCTATAAACTAGACTATTTACAAGCATTGTATATAAAGTTGGATAACTGTGGTTTGATAGGAGAATGGATTTTTCATGTTGTGCTAAGCGTTTGAAATGCCCTGTGATTACTCCATGATTTGTGTTTTGTGACCGGTGATCGATCACCATAATACCAGAGTAGGCAAACTACTTACTAAACTCACTAGGGCATAGTCGTCAAAGTGTATTATTTTTTTTCTAGCTGTTGTTTCACAAGTGAAAAGTTTGACTTATCACAAGAAAATGAGGAAATAGCGAAAAAAGAACAAATAACAGGGTTATGCAAGCTATGTACATAGGTACATGCCTACGATAATATTTTATACTCTACTTACTCAACCCCATCGATGTTAATATGTCGGTTTGAATATATCTCAGAAATATATTATTCTACTATTTTTTCAATGCACACATTTTTACCAAGCATGTTTATCCAATCCAAAGGGTACAGTCAATCCATTGTGGTTATTCTATATATTGGATTAAAGCTTAATATGGTTAGACGCGTGTAACGCTTTTTATGGAAATGTTTTCACTGTTACTCGCTTTTTTTTCTTCCTTTTTTATGCATGTCGTAAATTCCAACCGTGTCAAACAAAAAATGGAAGAGAAAAAAAAATTACAAAATCTCATTTATTCTCTTTCACTTGCTTTCTTTTCTCCTGCCGCAGTAGCAGCAGTAGTCCATTTTGTATTTATAAGGCTGAATGATTCCGGAAAAGGCTACGGGGAAATGACATTAGTACACGAGGAGCTAACGATTACTCATAGATTAGCGTTTATTACAGTAGGGCACACATTGGTTATGTACATACATTTTACTTGGCTATAATTATGGAACATGTACAAAATATAATACATTTTTTACAAGACACATTTAGTAATAACAGTAGAGGAGATGCATATAAAATGCGCTTTCACTTTAGAAAAAAAAAATATTATCGCTCGACTAATGATTCTAGTCACGAGTCACGTCATTTCGACGCATCTACCTATGTATTATTCAGTGAATTTTTATTATGACATTTTCAGGGTGCCAAAAATGTGACCTAACAAGACAGTACCATGCAATGCCTCTCTCTGTTTTTATTATTTGATTACGTGCAACGAACGAGTGTGCTGACATTCACAATATAAATCACAAAAAAAATATATATTTGCCTGCATGAACTGAAAGCGCATAGATGTTAAAAGTTAAAGGTGACCCGTAAGTGTTACTATTATCCTTGTCACCATTAAATATCAACTTGTAACTTTTTGCATTTTTTTCCGCTTGAATTACACATTAAATGAAACAATAATTGTACAGTGAATTATATATTACAGTGGAAAATAAGTAGAGTGGAGTATAAATGTACTTTACTGAGCGCGACGGACGAGAGAGGTGAAGCAATGCTTCCTTTTTAAATGTTTAATTATAAGGACATACCGCAAAGTAGCATAAAATAGTTCACGTTCAAATGGCTGAACTGCCCAAAAAAACCAGCAATTCTATTAACTGCTTTTTGTTCTACACTGTAATTTCCAGCTGTGTTGTTCCTGGCCAAATGCTAATGGTACTGGTAATAATAATGGTAATTGTGTGTGTGTGTGCCATGAAAAGGTTTAGAAGTAATGAACAAAAAAATTATGAAACTTGCCACTACTTCTATAGGTCTAAATCCAGTGCAAAAAAATACAAACTACATGCATATCAAAAGAAGTAAATTTGTATAAGAGGAGTTTTATACAGCAACTATGCTATTTTAAGGCAAACACACAATTTCCAGGTTATTAGGCAGGTGGCCTTAATCTAACAGAACATGAATTTTTCTTGCTCCATTTCATGTTGCCACTAACTTGCAATCAGTCATGCTACTGTAATTTCCGTACCTTTATAAGCTATTATTTGTTCTGGGTGCACACAGCACACAACACTACTACTACTACTGCACACACACACCATCAGTCAATTGTCGGTTGTTGTTACCAAATACTAATAATATAAGTAAAATGGTAAATGGCACTCTTTCCCCAACCCTATTCTCTTCTCTCTCTCTCTCATTGTTTATTATTGTTTTCTAGCTTGGTTTCCTTTGTGCCTTATTACACATTGTACATGTGGTAATAATAATAAAAAGAAATATGCTACATTATTACTACTACTACTACATTTTCTGCACTGCTTTCTCTCTTTCTCTACCCACCTATTATCATTACATTGCCATCATCGTCATTACTATATGAGATATGTTGACTATATTTAGCTATCCGTAGTAGCTTTGCTATTATAAAAAAAGTATATACCTAAGTGATGGCCATTTGTTATAATTTTTTATACTCTAAGCTGGAAATTAACCCTCGTTAGTTTTATCATACACGTGCGTTCCCAGTATATATGTATATATGATTATTATTATTGAGTTGGCTGGAGAGAGATAAACCCAAGAAATAACACCATAATTCCCGTAATAGCGCGATAGGAGACACGTACGTACGAGTACTTTTTTTCATTGTTCGCTCATGTTAATAGTGCGGATTTTATATTTTGGCATGTGTTCTTATTGCTACTGTTAACATGCATATTTGCCTTTTGGTATATTTTACGTGTTATAAAATGTGAGAATGTTCCATGTATGTATGTACATACTTGTTAATGCCTACATAGTTAGTTATAAAAGAATGAGAGCGATTTCCTGTGTACGGTTGGTTGACAGCTCATGTTTTTCGCCGTATTGTAGTCATCATCATCATTATCATCTTCTCCTTTTTTGCCAACTTTTATACCAGTCTACCAAGTATTTGAAACGTAATATAAGCAAGGCTCTGAGTAAAGTAATAAAATAATAATGTATTTTTGGTTAAGATGAAGAAGGAACCTCTAGGCAGTCATTTATCAAAAAACCCTTTTATTTAACTAGTTCCCAGAAGCAGAAGAAAAAGGTCATGAGTTTACTAACTATACTTTTATTATTATTTGAGCTGTGAGTAGCGGCAGTAGCAAAATTCGTTGTTTTCTTTGTATGTGCTCTAAACATGCGATGGGGAGATTAAGATCGCACGATACCAAAGTCAGATAGAAATATCGCAATAATGGATTTTTTTCCTGTTTTTTTTTTCTTCGTTTTACATTGTATGTGTTTGTATTGTGTAACACAGTCCTTAGATTAAAACTCCACGTAAAACATGATAATAAAGGTATACTGTATACAGCTACATACGTGCAAGGAGCTTATTCACACTCTGTACATACTAGTGTGGATTGTGGTGCAACACCTTCTCCGAATAGCTGTGAACGCCCTGGACAATCACACTGATAATTTTAATAATAATTGTGTCCAGCGGATACTGCCGCCGCATTTTATTCAATCTGATTTGTAAACATGGTTCACAAAGTCAACGATTCCTTTTAATGTTTCTTGGTCATCATATAAAGAAATAAGTGATTAACTTTTCCTCAAAAGCATTGACGCACATTTTATTGCCTGTATAATATGCATGATATGATGCTGATGCCGATTTCGCTTTTTCACAATATCAAAATAAAGTAATATTATGAGAGCGTATCATGTTAGGTTAAAAATGCATGAGATTAAAAATGTACAAGAAAAAAGCGACTTTTTTTCACGATTAAATTTTTTGTTAGGTTACACGTGAAGAGTGCTTAAGGACACATATTGGTGTCCGGCTTTCATAAACAATGCATAGAGCAGTTGCTAAAATGCTCGGTTGACAATAATAACAATTGTTACTGTGCTAATGTATTGCTGTGCAAGTTAGTATCAACAAATTCGCACTACTTTATAGCATGGTTTATCAAAGTGCTTTGTAAATAAAATTGGGAAACGTTTTTTTCCATACATCCTCAATTGTAAAGTCATCAGCAGTCCAGGTCAGTTTATAACAATAAACGTCATATTTTCTCTGTAATATTTACTCTTTCTCAAGCAGAGCTGACCACGAAATGCACATTTAGAAGAAAAATATATTATACGTTTCTGACCAGGAAACGAGATGATTTATGATCCACTACACTGTAATTTAAAAAGTATGGTTTCCTCTGTGTTTTTTTTTCTGCAGAAAGAAATGAAAATTTTCGGTGTGGCAGAAAGCACAGCAGCGGGTCCAAAGGGGGTGCTTTATTAAGCCAACCAAACCAACCATTAATTTAAAACTGGCGACTTTTATAGCAAGTATATTTAGAAATAATAATAACCAATTTGGACCACCGGGTTTGTTTGCATCAAATATGTGTATTATGAACGCGACCAAAAATTTACATACAGAATACTTTATTTTGACCTCACCTTTTGGCTTGTTGGAGGTGGACCTGTTATTATTACACATGAAATACTGTGACAAGAAGAAAGCGTGTTGTGATTTTTAAAAAGGGAGAAGCGGGTCATGCTACCACCATACCATAGCTTCATTATAACTAGTAAAAACATCTTAATAATTCTTTTGATTACTAGGTTTGCGACAATAATAATCAGGTAGAGGAAAAATTATTACTGACTTTTCATTTCATTTGTTGTTGCTTTTATTGCTTCGCCCCAGCCATTAGGCATTTTTGGCACATAATAAACTTTTTTTTTTTGTTTTTTTTTATTCTACAAGAGAAGATTATAGGCGAATTTTCGTCTGAAAGAACAAATCTAAAAATTACAGTTTTTTTTAGAAAAAAATATGTGTCATAAATAAATACATACTTTCTTGTTATTACCAGTATTAAACAATGAATAAAAAAAGTCTACTTCTCCACTACACTTTGACTCTACACTTTTTTTCTACCCTCTTTCCTCGAAGAATAGCAATATGCCATGCATGCAATGAAACGACTTTTCTACTTACAAAATGGTGCATAAAAATAAACCATTCCACTAGAGAAAGCGGAGCGGCGGCCAAAAAGAAATAAAATCCATTATTGATTGAACGAGTTAGTAGTAAGGAATGGCTCATAAATTGTATGTATTACGAAGAAAATAAAAGAGGCATGGCATGATAATATCCAAGTTATGTACTCGCTCAACTCTCTACACCACATCTCAGCACGGCAGTAATACTTGAAATAAAAAAAAACAAAAAAATGTACGTCTAACCTTAATATGTATATTGGAATCAGTATGATCATCATCATCTTCTTCACGAACGAAATGGAAAGGGATTTTTTTTAGTATTGCTACTGCTGATTCCACTGTTACGTGCAAGCATAAAATATCTTCTTTTTATTTCTACTTTGTTTCCAGACTCTGCATTTCTTTACGATTTTCCTGTCGCTCTTACTTTTTTCTCTCTCTTTTTTTAGAGTATCAAGAAAGGCAGTTAGATATACATTTTATATGTAAGTATGTGTTTTAAAGTTCCTCTTCCACTTTTGGTTACTTTTTTCCCGATCCGCTTTTTCTCATTTTGAATTCCTTCTGCTCTTGAACCAGATAAAGAGAGGAATACTAAGCAGGAAGAAGAAGAAGGAGACGGAGAGAGAAGGGCACACGTATTCTGTCGACATACACAAACAATGTTCAGTACAACAGCAGCAGTACAATCCTCCTGCTGCTTCACAACATCATGTTTTCATTTTATAATATAGCACACTACCTACATATTTGGCTGTAGTAGTGTGCATGCTGGAGACGGTGGTAGCTTATATTTATAATTCCTTCTGGCCTGGTCTATTTTAAAAAAATAACGAGTAGTAAACATAAATAAGGAAACAAGGTTTGTACACTGAAATGGTAGTAGTTTTCATCGGATTCTCTTATTTTGTCTTCTTATTTCTCTTTCTCTGTACAAGAAAGCTATGGAATAGTGATGATGATCATCATCATCACCAGCACGGTCGTGACTTTTGGTCTCTCTCTCTCTCTCTCGTCTCTGCAGATACAAGTTTTTTTTTATCACCAAACCATTCACATCGGCATGTATGCATATATATAGCGCTATAAGTGCATACTACATGTGGCAAAAAAGATAGCAAAAAATAAAGGCAGACGACAATATTTTTGCTTTGCCTTTAAGAATTGTATTTTTGTAAGCTGTATACTCACAAATATGGGATTGATGTTGAGGGAGCAAATACGGGAAATGCTTTCACCGCTTTCTACACTGAAACCAGGGAAAGTACTGTATATGTGCATGTTTGCATGTGTGTGTCTTTATCTCATTGATATTCCGCTGGTGTTCAAGTGTTTCTCAATGATGATGAAGGCTTTGCCGCCGTGTCCACAACTTCACATACTTTTTTTTATCAAAATGTGCGCTTCATGGTTCACTGATGTTTGTGGAGATCGCGAGAAGGAATGAAAAAAGAAAAAAAACTCATTCAAAGGGGCAGTTCGTGCATAAGACTGAAGATACGAGGATAATAATAATAATAGCGATAGCTTTATTTCCTTCAACTTTCTTTTTACAAAAAACGAGCACGACCAACTACTTGTGCTTTCGTCTTTTCACCGTAAAGCTTGGTTGAGGGACAACATAAGTCCATTTCTTTTCATTCTCGGAGTCATTTCTTCCTCATCACCACCACAGCCGTTAATATTAATGACTGACTTTAAGGTTAATATCAGAGCAGACACAATAATTGCTTTAAGGCTACTTTATGTTTTTAATTAAATAAATAAATAAATAATAGAAATATTTACTTCAGTGTCATCTAAATGGATGTGTTCGTGTCATTCTTACATTATTATCAGTTTAAAAATTAAGCTATTTAATTTTTTCGTTAGCTTGTTGTTAGTACTGAAGATCTGCTGAACCATAACGAGCTTGTACTCGGAGAGAGTATAAACTTGAATTGAATCATCAAGCAGTTATAGCTTAGTAACTTGCAGTAATATTTTCGTTGCCTGTCTTATTTATGGAATTAAGCCAGATTCCCGCACTGTGACTTGAGCATCTACGAATTTCATGTCTGTCTCCTTAAGCAGAGAGAGAGAGTGAGGAATCAAAAGTCTATCCCATATCATACCTATACGTAGTAGATTGTTGTATTAGTGAAGAATGTTACATGACACCGTAGAAGTTTACCGATACACCTGCTTTTTGAGCATTGCTTCCAATTTAAAGTATAGATGCTCTTGTTTCACTTTGCCAACTGAAATTAAGCGTGGCATAGCTGTTGATTAAACTAAGCTTTTATGCCTACTTAAAAAGCGGCTGTAAAGAGAAATATCATCTTTTCGAAACGTTGTCACATTCAGTAAATTACTTATTTTTGTTCGATGTTTTAGTTACTCTCTTTTTGGCAGTAGAAAGAAACATCGTTGACATTGTAATACAGTAATATCAAGTTTCACCAAAATCTATTTTAATCTCTATATAGTAGTGAAAGGGTTTCATGGTTCAAGAAAAAAACGAAACAAAATCCGGTGTGTTAACCAAATCAACCAGTCAGTCAAATAAATGGGGCAGCACCATTTACCAAGAGTTTTTCTCTCTTTCTCCTTTATTTTGTTTCTTTTTCTGTACCACCAGGTTTGTTTTTATTCACTTTTGTGATGCTCGTTTTTGCGTACACAAAAGGCACTTGAGATTACTAGAAAGACGGTGGTGGTGGTGGTGAAATTTTATTTTTCAATGCAAAAGCTGCTACCAATGCTTCTTAAGCTAACACCCTCAAACAAAAATATATACTTTGAAAGCACAACTCTAGTATAGAAACATTATCCGTATTATTTCTGTCGTTCGTTCTTCTTGTTACATTTCTTGAGGGCACGTTTGCTGTTCAAGATGATGATGATTATGTTGATGATACGTGGTGGCATGTATGTGCCCGCACGTTTCAACGTTTCTCAAAAAGTGTTTCCCTTTCATTTATGTATATATAAACTTACTCAAGCTTTATAGGAAACATACCAGTACTCTTTTACTTGGTTGCAATCGGAAAAAGAAAATCTTGATTCTTTTTTCTTTCTTTCTCGCTTTTTATTTTTTTCCCTCTTATTACTTTTATTTTGCTTACATTACTCACACAAAAAAAAGACGAAAAGGAAGAAAGAAATCTCAGAT
>JAHZMZ010001104.1:0-21264 GCA_027743805.1 Lepidocyrtoides sp. E14 | reverse complement strand
CCCTTTCCGCAATAACCGTGTCATACAATCATTAAAGTTGACAATGCATTCCCAAATCAAAATAAAATTTACAATAATTATTAGACAAAGCCATGTGCTCAGTCATTTCATTGCACACCGAATAAACCCCGTAGAGATTCACTAACTTCAAAATTATCCTAAAAGTATTTATAGCTTTCTCATCACCTAAACGCACTTAATTGTCAAGTGGGTATCGACAAGATAAGCTTACATTTTTTTCCATTACACTGTCAGTTAACTCATTCATAAGAATAATATACATCATCATCAACCAAACAAGTGCTACTACTTCTACAAACTAATAAGAACACTACTTGACCATTAACTATCTTGTAAAAAAATACATTTTAAAACTGACTGATTACTCACTGATGATGATGATGATGATGCACAAAAACAAGGTATAACTGTTGACGAGATTTGATTCTTTGCTCTTATTCAGCAAAAATAAAAGAGAACAGAGAGATTTATATAACGCATTTCATTTTTGTATGCAGTTGTGTGTGCACGTCGTACATACCAAACCAATGGTGAAGTAAAGTAACCCTGCAAAAAAAGGAAATTTCAGTTTTGTGTGTATGTTTGCTTGCTTGATAAATGATGCTTATTCTGCTGCTTCTGCTTCTGCTGCTGCAGGCACTTACTCACTCACATGAACAAACACAAGACTTACATTATTATTTCTCTCCCTTTTTTCTTAAGGCTTTTTTATTCCAAAGTGGAAAAATGCATGCATGCTTTGCTTGCATATGCATAAAGCAATACAAAAATGAAATTTTGTGGTGAGAAAAAAAAGACGTACAATTTAACCCTGCCTCCATTCACCCACACAGCTGGTACAACTGTAGAAGAAAAATCAGTACAGAATGGCGATATATATGCATAAAAAGCATATATGCACACACACAAAGCTGATTTTTTGGTGATGACGATGATAATAATATTATTTGGGTAATGCCTAACACAGAAAAATCGGCAAAGAGAGAGAGAGAGAGAGACGCAAGGAGATGTTATTTTTTCAAGATGAACGAAACAGAAGCCTTGGGGAAGCAGGACGGAGCAGTAGTAGGAAAAAAAAGAAGTAAATTATTCGGCTTTACTTTTAAAGCTTTTCTCTCTGTGTCTATGTTCATCATTTGAATACGACAACGACGACCACGACGGCAGTATAGTAAAGTAAGTAGTGATAGGATAATACGGGCATACGATGATGATGATGACGATGATAAATAAAATAGCAAAGGTTAGTAGCAGTGCTTTTATTATCAGGCATGCATACTACTGGGTGCTGCTGTTTTAAAAACATTACTTTACTTACACCACCAGTTACAGAGCAAAACGATAAAAAAAAGCTGCAGTGTGTATTTACTACATGCTTTTATTATTATGCCTTTGCTGAAAAAACATGTTTGTTAATATAATATGCATATGTGTAGAATGCATAGGCATTTTTTGTAAGAAGAAGACCCAATATGCATGCATGCTAATATAAGCTTTAAAAATGAATAATCCTGACTTATTTAGCCAGCAGTAGAAGAGTCAGAGTGAATATTATGATGAGAAAAGGAAAAAAAGGAGAAGCTTTACATATGTCGATAATATATGTATGAAAATATGTGTAGAAAAGAGAAAAAAAACATGGTACTTTTACTTTGCGTAAAAAAATGTTAAGTTAGGACGGACAAAAGCCATACGTCCGTTTTTTTGTCCATCCGCTTGCTTGTTTTTAAACGAAGGAACGAGAACTACTTACATACGGACGACCCAGAATAAATAATCGGTACTGTGTGTGTACTACTATCGTATCGTGGCAGATTTGTTGGTAGAAGTGAGTGAGGGAGTGAGTGGAATGGAGTTACTTTTACAATTAGATTTATTTTTGTATTTTTTATTTATTTTTTTATTTATGTTCCTGGTTGTTGTGTGAAATGACTGACGACTGATGTATGCATGCTTTCAGGCCCCATTACTAGAAGCTTTTCAAAATTGCTTTTTATTGTCTGAAGCCTAGCCCTACGATTTTTTTTGGTTGAAAAAACCAAGCCTAATAAGTTCCTTGGATGGGATTTTTATGTCATATTATCATCATCGCTACAAAGAAAAAAAACATTTTTTTGGTAAGGTGGCTGGTTGGCAGGCAGGCAGTGCATATGGTCATTTTCATGAAGCTCACTACTAGAGATCCACTTGCATATATGTAACTTGTACAATCATCTCATCAAAACTTTTTTTTGGTGGTTGGACAAGCCTTCTGTTTTTACCTAGAAAATCTCCATTTTACTCATTTTCGTTCTGCTTTGCCATTCCAAAAGAATGAGAGAATGGGATGTTGAGAGAGGGGATGGGAATGACGATAATCATGACTTGTTGGCTTTTTTTTTGCATGAATGCTTATTGCTTGATGATGATGATGAGGCTTGCTTGTCGTTTACAAAGTATTACATCAAGCATGCAACCACAATTAAATGGTATTGTTCATGTGCATTTTTGTGATTAGTTTGAACACAGCAGAAACAATTCATATGTGTTTGTAAAATAAAGCTGCTAGTAATGTACAGAATTGAATGAAGCTTTCAGAGATTCTCGTGGTTACGTCTCGCGACCTTGTGGAGTCACACCACCATACACCATTATACACGCTTGACACGATCAGGCTTAGTTTAGATTTTGCCAGTGAGTTTGAATGTGTGTAGGTAGGTACCTTATGCATGAATATATGGTTGTGGTAGTGAGTGACCGTCGTGCCTGTAGCATTGTCATGAAAGAAAAAAAAACATACCATTCTGCATTATTGTAAATGGGTACATTTTAGAAAATAAAAATGTATACAAAATGTACTTTTGGTGCCGGTCCGGTCCAGTAGTAGATAAAGACCAACAATAGTAGAAAAAAAATACTAGGTTGGTCTTCTCGGTCATCGTTAATGATTTTCTTCAGCTTTTGGATATGAAATGGGCTCGGGCTCGCATTCTTTCTTCTTTTGTAGTTGGGTTAGGCTATGACACCCACGCACAGTTTATGCCACGCTTTTATGTAGAAATCTATTGAGCTTTTATTATGCTTTCTGACAATTATACGAGAAAATGAATGGACTAGTTTGTATTAATGAATAATAGAATTTAATTAATTATTCATGATAGTGCAAAATGGAATTTGGGTGTTTCTTGGATTATGTATGTAAGCATGCATGCATGCAAACCAATGCAAGCCTAAATTATGAATCTTGTACAATGTGGCATTAATTAGTAATTATTATTATTAGTTTCAAAGAGTATTCGATTTCCTAGAACTTTTTTTGAAATGGTATTCTCTTTTTGTTTTCTTGGTGTTAAGCTATGCTTTGCTCATACCACGCATCAATTTCTAATCTTTTTTTTTGTCAGAATTGTAGTTCTTAGAATTGTGTCTCGGCTACGCTGCTGATAAATCTGGAAATGTTGCAAGGGACGAAAATGGGGTGGTGGTGAAGAAGATGATGATCACAGAGATACATACTAAAAGTCTTAAGAATTCACACAAAAGTGTCAGAATATTGTAATTTTACATGACATTGCATTCGTTCATACAAAGCCATATATCCTATCTAATAGAGTAAAAGAAAGAATAGACGACATAAGAATCGTGGCACCAATAATAATCTAGTCAGTAGTTCAGGCAGAGTAGATACAGCTTAAATACTACGAATTATAAGCAATATCAAAAAACAAAGTGATTACTTCAAAGGAACAAAACCAGTTTATGGGCAGCAGTCTTTCTTCTTGTTGTTGTATATTTTATCATTTTTTTATATTTCGATTGCAAATTATGATGATGGGAAGTATTATCTTTGAAAAAATTCTACATAAACAGAAAGTACATGTATGTTTACAACTAACATGTTATTATGCTATATTATGCTGTATTGCGCACTCGCTATTTGAAAATTGTTGCTGCAGTCTCTGCTGAATATTTAGAGCGTGAATTTTTGTGTAAGTTGTATGCAAAAAGTTAAGATTAAAACAGAAAGAGAGAGAAGGGTGAACATGGCTAGAACTAAACGATAGAATTATTTTATGCACTGATGTAGATATTGAGTGTTAAATAATCTAACATTTTTGCCAAAACATGTGCATATCACGAATCAAGATGCATATCAGCGTATTTTTTTAAAAACTCTTTGTGTTTACATGTTTGCAAAGAACAAATCCAATCCATCTAAACGGTACGCAATAGGGCTTTGAAGATCACTTTTTATAGTTAGCGTGTAAATTAGACACGCTTCTATTCCATAAACTGCACTATTTTCAAATTTTTAATCAGAGTCCATAAATCACTAGGACGAAATTTCTTGTTTGGATTTCAATAAAAATAATTTTACTGAATATTGTACGCAGTTTCACACAGCAAAAATTGCAAAATGGACAAAAAGTGTCCAAGTCTAAAGTTTCTAAGATACATTAAATTGTGGACTGGTATTTTAAATTGCTGGGCGACACAAATGTCTTTATTTTTTTACTTTTTGTGCCCCAAAAATCCCTGACTTCATTCTGAAAGAAAACTGCTGGCATTTTGCAATTTTTCATGTTTCCTGCCTATAAATTTTAGAATTCTATGCATTGTTGCTAAATTGGATGAAAACCGCTGGTGAGTTTACTTGTAGCGCATGCACTTGCTGTAGGTAGAAATTGTATGAGACACTTGACTACTGTGAAGAAGGAATAGAGAGCTCTAGAGAAAAATAAATAAATTTGAAGGTGGTGCTACCAAACAACCATGCGAACTTGCGCTGTTTTCTCATGCGATAGTAACGGTCTTTCAAAGAATATCAAGCTTTTCAGGTAGGAATTGCTTGAGGCACTAGGCATAAGATCGGTTTCACTATATTTTCAAGTTGAAAATCTATTTTTCAATTGTCCCTTATAAAATTAAATAATAGAGTTCCAACTGACAAGGAGTCGGCAAAAGAATGGTTACATTTTATCACTGAAGCAAATTCCGGTTTCGTTCCAAGAGACGCACCAGGGCGCCTATTTGTGTGCTCAAAGCACTTTCGAAGGTGCTGCTTGTACCTATGCCACCCCAGACGAACAACTCTCCTTGCTGGTCATCGTCCTTCTGTTGTTGATGGAAAGGTTGTCACCACTGTACGTGATTGCAGCCACATTCTAATCACCATCATCATTTTGCTTTTAACAACCTTGGTTTCCGAGGATTATTGAAAAACACCGTAATTTTTTTTTATCTAGGTGCGATCTAAATGTGCAAGCTTATCTGCCGACGAAGAACTTCAGCCATTCATTAAACAAAGTTTTCGAAATGAGCATGAAAGGCAACGAGCATATTTGAGGCAAAAGTTGACACCATCTAACGTTCAGAGAAAGCTTGTGATTGGAAGTGGTTGTGGGAACAAACCCGCCCCTTGTTACGCAGCGAAAAACATGGAAAAACCAGACTGTCAGAATACTCCTGGGCAAAGTTG
The DNA here is from genome assembly GCA_027743805.1 of Lepidocyrtoides sp. E14. Classification (NCBI taxonomy): domain Eukaryota; kingdom Metazoa; phylum Arthropoda; class Collembola; order Entomobryomorpha; family Entomobryidae; genus Lepidocyrtoides; species Lepidocyrtoides sp. E14. Next base: position 15,785 of record JAHZMZ010001104.1, on the reverse strand, counting down.
TTCCGGTAAAAGGGAAACACTTTACTAAAAATTAAAATTTATTTAAAGTTAACTTTTAATGACATTGTTTGTGTTACTACTTACATCACTTATTTTTGTAGTCTCAATTAACCCCGAAGAGGTATGTTCATCTATTGCTGTTGTAACTGAACATGAAGTAGGAGAAAGTGTTGCTCAGAAAGTTGAAACTACCGTAGACAAGCCCATTGCAAAATGTCGACCATCATCAGCAACAAAGATAAAACTTCTCACCCGAGACAACTTCAATTTAAAGAAGTCAGTGAATGCCCTAGAATACAAAGTGTTGGAAATGGAAAAAGAGTTGAAAAAATTCAGGGCTGCTTCCTCTGAAATTGAAATGTCCTACAAGAAGCTGTTGAAAAAACTGAAAGAAAAGAAAATAAAAAGACAAATTACCGGAGGAAAAAATGCAGGAAATGGAACGACAAAAATGGGTAATTGCAGGTGCACCTCCATTGAAATTGTTGTCATTTCTGATGATTAGATCCTTAGATTCGTCTAGTCTGGAGCCAATATGTTGGAAAATAACTTATTTATTTATTTACTTGTTGTATTTCTCTTATCATTTAAATATGTAAATTTGTTAATAAAAAATGTACTTCGTTTTATAATAAAAAAGATTTATTGTTGCATCATCAGTCAAGTATCAAATCAGTAAAACAGTAATTAAACATTGTCAACCATATAAAATAATATGATGGCACATTTAAAGAGGTAAAAAATATATGAGATCTTCCTCCAATCTTCCAAATATTTGCAAATATTTAAAAAATAAAATAAAGATGACTCGGCAGCAACTGGCGTTTTGATTGAGTATCATTCTAATCCATCCCAACTTACCTACATTTTAGTCGGTGTAAAAACTAAAATACTTTTCCCCATCTATTTTAAATGGTGAAATAAAATAAAATTTCAAAAGCGTCTACACGTTTGATACAGCCGCAGAATCTTTTGTGATTGTGTTTTGTTTTGTAGTAGACGAAGCCCCTCCTGCAACCAAAATAAAAGCTCTAAAAAATCTAATATTTAATGAGTAACTAAAATAAAATAAGGAAACCAAAGCCCCAAATGAATTTTTTGTGATTACTGTACAATTATTATTATTATTATTATTATTATTCACAAATAACCCACCGGAAAGCGCGTGAGAGTTACCACCTCTGCTTCCAGCCCAACTTGTAGTACTTCTCTCATTCGGACAAAGTTTTCCTTTCGAGATCTCTTTTAAAAAGAGGAAAAATTCGTTCCGAAACTTTTTACCGAAAGCGCAGTAAATGATAAAGTTAACGGCAGAATTTAAGCTTAGTAAAACGTTCCCCATACGGTCCCAAAAAGGGCTGTAATCTATTTTCAGATATGATAAAATATCTAACACGAGGTAATCTACGCTGCAGGCAAGAAATACGACGACAACGGAGAAAAGCATGAGAGCAAAAGAGGTTTCCCGTTTCTGCTGCGATGAAAGTTGCCGTCTTGCTTTGGTTGCTGCTTTTATCTGTCAGCCCCACAAAAAAATCATTGCGTTAAATTGTTGAGTTTAATTTTTTTTAAAATATTTATCAACCAATTAACTTACAGCTTGAAAAATTGCACAGTTAAAGTAAGTCAGACTAGTAAAAGGGATGAAAAACATGATCACAAAGTAGGACCAAAAGATATAAAAAACTTGATAATTCGGTTCATTTCTCAACGGTGACTGCTTCATTGCATAAGATATTGTCACACTGGGACAATCAGAGGTAGTTAAATTGAGATCCACAAAGGTGCAAGTAGTGGTAGTGGTAGACTCTGTGTGAAATTCAAACCATCTAGGAATGTTGTACAGGCAGCTGAAAAACAGCACTCCAATTACGCCAATATGCGCCCTTCGTTTTGTACAGAGGAATTTGGCTTTTACTGGCCAGCATACGGAAACATAGCGGTCCACGGCGACAATGATTGTAAAGTAGGTGGAGCCGGTTTGAGCTGTTTTAAAAATTTTAAATGAAATAAGTATTTATTTTTTTTGATGAAATGTTATGTAGGCATATTTGTTTTCAGAGGATTTACCGGTGAATGTAATTGCTCTCAAATACGGGCCAAAAATTGGATAGAACACTTCCGTGTACCCGTCAAATATATCAAAGTACACAAACATGGACAGTAGTCCGTATCTAATCAACTTGGTAAGAAGATAAAGACCGTCACAAAATGTTAAACCAAGAGTTAAAATACTGTACGTTGATCTCATTTTAGTTCTGGATAACACAAAAGCACAAAGCAAATTTGCCAACACGCCAAGAAAGCAAATAACCAAAAGTGCTAGTCCCAGTGGGAAAAAATCAATTGTTGTTGTAACTTTCGCCATTTTTTTCGTGAATAAGGAGAATTTTCAACTACAAAAATATAATGACGATCACAAAAAATATTTTAAAAGTTCTTATCCGTCCGAGAACGGTGATACTGGAACCTCACTTTGTAACGAGCCATGCTGATTTTCACACGTGCTTGTAGTAGCAGAGCGCATCACTTTCAAAAATAACTTGGAAGAAGAAAACAGCTTCTACTGATCAGGATAATATATGATTTTTTTTTGGAATGACGACAACTGACAGTTGCACTTGACCCTGTAAATGATCCACAGGAATGCACAAAATTTTCTTGGGTTTTCTTTTCTAAATTTACTCTATGTATTTTTGTACGTTGACCACAAGACGTCCTTGTTATATATTTTTGTTAGAATCTTTCCAGAGAGCTCCATTTGACACATGATGTCATCAAAAAGTTGAGAATGAGCATTATCATGAAGGAAGAGCGTTACCGGATGTATCATTTTCAACTGGCTTATTTGCTATTACTGTCAATATTGATGAATTATTGTTATTCTGCTTACTACATTTATGTATTTCTCCTGAATGGACACTTCTAGGTGTAGCTATACGTAGTGACATAGTAAATACCACCACTACACTCTTTTTCCTGTATTTTATCTTAAAGTTAATATTGGTGAAACAACATTTATCTGCTCTATTTTCCCGTGTCAGCTTGTTTAGGTTTCTTCAGTTCAGACAGCTTGTTTCATTTGCTTTTCACGTTTGCATTCAAATAAAAATTTAAAGAAAATATTTGTTGCAGTTGCAACCAGGATGGTGCTTATCACAAGGTAAAACTCATTTTCCAAATGGCTTCCAGCTTCCTTTAATCGGTTTTGTGGTCGGTCGGTTGGAAATGTGTACCATCATCGTCAGATCTCGCGTTTCAATAAAGTTTCACTCACACAGCAGCACAAAAATGCACAACAACCAGGGAAATTACGTTACGAGTGATATGTCACATTATAACTGTGAAAACGAAACAACGTCATCTAATCCATTTGTTGCGGGGAACTTTTTGTTTTAGCAGAAAAGTTTAAGCAATTTTTTTTGCCAATTTTTCTGCAGACATGTGTACCCGTGTAATGTTAATGATAAGTATGTTTTGTTATGTAAATGATGAAAATATTTTTTTTCTGGTATTTGCCATGCCACACCAGTAATGTACGCGGTTCATAGATTTTAGATGGGAGAAGAGCAGAGAACTCAAACTACCGAAAAGTGCTTTTGAGAGTCTAATTGTTTAATTTGCTGTGATCCTGTCTATTCCTCCGCAAAAATAAGAGTCTACCGTGGTATATGGATGAAGAATGGGACTAACTTCGTGACAAGATAATTTAGTTAATACACGATGTATCATAGTCACAGATCTCTCATAATAATTTCGTGTGCACCGACTTTCATGGTGGGTAGCTCGTCGTTCGTTGAGCTTTTGCTTTTAACACGTATTTACTTTGCTCAAGTTAATTTCGACTCTGGTAAGACACTACACGATGATGGAAAAATTTGAGACAGAGGAAAACCGTTCTTGTAAGCCAAGTCCAGAACGGTTTGGCGGATGATGAAAGATTCATCAATTTACGACACCCACATATCATATAGATTTTTTACTACCTAATATTGACCAAGTTTATGGTACAAATTTTACCTCAACTCTAAAAACCACTAATAATGTTTCGCATTTAAAGAGAAATTACAGCAGTTATTTAATTCATTATCTAAAAAAATACGTAAGTTCGTTCACTCAACACTGTGGTGGACCACGGATTCTTGAAATTTTCGTTGTACCAGATTTTAGAACTCTCATGCTACATGTGCACAACCGATAAATCTTTTTGCCTGTTATTATTATTACTTTTAAAAATATATTCATCGTGATTTCCAAATACTCAGCATTCTTATCAATTTTCTGTGGAGAAACTTACCCTTCGTCTGCCATAGACAGGGTAGATAATATGCTCACGACTACTGAGTCGATATTTTGTCAAAAGTACTCACTCGTTGCAGCACATTACAGGCATATGTCACACCCCTTCTACTAGCAATTTACAACTGGTTATTAGGCATCATTATTATCTAGGACTAGAACTTGTGAAAGCTGTAAAACACGCTAGTTTTGGTCTTCTTCATCATCATCGAAAGTATTGACAATGGCCTTGTTCTCTTATTTTATGGCTTAGCCTGTGGAAGGAAAATACTTGCTATGTCGAAAGGGTTTTTGTGAGGAAGAATTAAACTGGAACTGTAAGTACTTAACTTAGCTAACCATTGTAATATGACCATTAACAATGCAATACATACATATACTTCACAAGACTACTTTGGCAGTAAAGGATACTCTAAACTTGGTTTTACGACGTATTATTGAGTAAACAGTTATCATAATTGTGAGAGGCAGACAGCCCAGAGAAGAGATGTACTTTATGTACTCACTTAGTCGAACGAACGAAGGTAAATAAATCTTTTCTTTGTTCATTTTGTCAGCAAAAACTTATTACAAGAGACCAGATGTGAGTGAGGAGTTCAGTCCAGTTAGTTTGGGTGTACCTTTCATATTGCTCATTTTGGAGACAGAGGAAGAGGAAACAACGTCAAACGTGGTCTTTGCGTTTAGGTAATTATTATTGAAAGCATGAAATTTGAGATTTTTGACAAAATATTTGGCCAGCTTCAAATTACCAGGCAATAAGGAAGGACGTGGTAACATGGTGTAAAAATTATCATCACACACCTGTCACTTTCTCACATTATTGTACTGAGACGATGACCGTAAACTCAGCAAATTTAGTATGCTTACACGCAGTAAGTTCATCCGTCATCATGAAAACACTGAAACCAAGATGGAAAGTGTTAACATCACAATTTTTTCCATTTCTCCATAAAAATTTCGTCGACTTTAAAAGCATAAGAAAAAAGTATAATGAATGATGTTCCCTAATAATCCAGCCATGAGGGTAAGAAAGAGGGAATTCGAATTATCTGCAAAAATGACGATATATCCGTTTCGTTAATTTGTGCTAATATGAGGTGCTCCGATGCAAAAGTAAACTGTGAACTGTTTCATTTCTTTCTGTTATAAAAGCAATGCTTTATTCCTTGGTCATTTTCTTTTTTTGGCATTCATGTTCGGTGGGTACTTATTCTAACATAAAAATAATATTTAACCAAAATCTGAACATTTTTTTTTTTGAAATCTTTGAGTATTGTTTTGGCACCTGAAAAAAAGTTTTGTAAATCATTCGTTATGGAGCTTTGCAAGCTCATAAATATAACAAAATGTACCAGTAAGTATTTATTTGAAGACAGCATCATTTTTGCCATTTTTCTTTCTATTTGCTTTTACTACTAGCCTTAGAAAGAGTAACGCGAGGTATTGTCGTCAGATCCACATGTTCCATTGTGTCCTTAACCCATTGAGACTCGTCTAAAACGGAAAACAATGATGAAGATAAAAAGACATCTGATATTTGAGTATCAATGTAAATATTTTTATTAGCAAAATGATGACTCATATCTGTATTGCGTTCATACCAGCAATATCATGTGAACCGTGTTGCTTCAAACAGGGACAAATGTCGCGAATCATTTTCCACAACTCTTGTCTAAACTTCCACCCACACAAACAGTAAATGAAGAAGTTAACGGCGGAGTTTAGCGTGAGAAGGAAATTTCCAAGATGATTCCAATACTCTGAAAATGCTACTCCACAGTACTCCAAAATATCCAGTACGAGATAGTCAACATTACAAACAAGGAATACGACTACCACTCCAATCAGCATAACGGAAAATGATGAATCTCGTCTTTGGGTGGATGTAAGAACTGCACCATTCCTTGTCATTCTACGTATCTGCAATGGAAATACAATGTACATACATGGATTGCTCCAAACAAACCCAAAAAAATCAAGGAAGGAATTTTTTTTCAAATTGTTTTTAGCACATTACCCCAATTAGTATACACGTGTTGAGAATGGACAGCGAGACAAATGGAATGGCAAAAATGAAGATGAAGTACACCCAGAAAATGTAGTATGTTCTGTAGTCCACATTATTTCTAAGCTCGGTGGTTATCATAGTGTAAGCAGGGCCAAATTCTGCCTCCTCACTTTGTGACTGTTGTGCCAGCACAGTTTTAAACTCTAGCCAGCGTGTGGCATTGAAAGCGAATGCCCAAATTACCACCAAAAGTGCTACAATTCGAGCACATTTTCTGGTACAATATCTTCTCGCTTTTGCAGGTTTGCATACAGCCACATAGCGGTCAATGGCAATAGCAATTGTAAAGTAGGTAGATGCTGTATGCGCTGAAATAAAATCAAAAACAAAAAAATACATAAGTATAACGGCAATATTTTCCTCCATGTATGTACAGCTTACTGGTAAGGTACCGGAAGTAGGTTTTACCTGTAAATGTAATTGCCCTTAGGTAAGGACCAACATTGGGAAGCACCACGTTCAAGTAAGTCACTCCAGTATTTTGATGCGCATGCGCAGAAGCAACTCCATACCGAAGCAACTTTGTCAGCAAATAAATGGAGTCAACTAGTGTAAGACCAAGCGTTAAAACACTGTAGGAACTTTGAAGCCTCTCTCTGGAAAGCACAATGGCACTAAGTAAATTTCCCAATATTCCAAACACTGTCACCAAAATAATTCCCAGTCCCAAAGGAAGAAATGGTATAGTAGTTGTCACATTGTTGACTGGCATATGATGATGACCTGTACTTGCATTGTTAAAAACAACTTGATCAAAATAGTCGTCCACCTCCATTTTCTTGTCAATTGCAATGCACCTCCACTCAGAAGTAAAAGTAGTGGAAATTAGTCTACTTCTCAAAATAAGTATTTTTTTCTCAAGTTGTCCATATTCTGCTGTAATCCCTTTGCTTTTTTCATGACATGTCACCACAACATACTACTCCGCTGTAAAATAAAATGTGTGCTTCCTCCTCACGTGCGTGAGTGGCCAACTTTAAAAAAATAAATTATATCTATTTTCGCTTTCTGAAGACTGAGTAAGGAGACACAATTTTACAGGGGATCAATCAATCAGTCCGTCCTACCTAAGCACCTAAAAAAATTGATTCGTTCTTGGGCACAATCAAAAGAGCATAATCACTACACGATAACGATTATGATACGACGATGATGATGCTCACCAGCGAGAAAACATTCAATCCTTCAAATCTCTCTCTCTCTCTCCCTCTCACTTCATCATCATGAATACTTACATTTTTTTATCACCACTACCAGCACGTCAAGACACTCAAAAGAAAAGGAGCAAAAGACATATATAAACGAATAACGATAATATTGACGGTGGTGGTGATGATGATCTGATCGGTAGGAAAAATGAGATGAGAGATGAGATGTATGAAAAAAAGAGAGTAGTAGTCAGTCGCTGCCGCTTGTTCGAACGTCCTTCATTTGCATACGTATTGCATCACACACAACTACAACACACACCACCACCACCACTCTTTAGAGACATTCGCATTCCTAAGCTTTTTGACATTAGCACTGTTACTTTTGTCAGATTTCTTTCTTACGATAAGAAGAAGAAGAAAAAAAAACAGAATAAATGTTTAATATCTTCATATCATACATAAAAATAATATTATACCATTCATCGCATTCATTAGCACTGCACAAATATATTATAGGTATGTGTATTTTTTAATGCATTTAACTTTATGTATATTTATTTATTTATTATTTATTTCATTTCATTTTGTTCAGTCAGAAAGAAGTTTTTCAGATGCACATTCCATTCGATATGGGAGAGCTGAACACAAAAAAAAATCATAAACAGAAATGACGTTTCTCTTTTCAAGACTGAAATGAATAATATACACGTCTATCGTACCACTACTACTACTAACTACATGTAAGAATAATATTATTATATTAAAATGTGATAAATATTTGTAATTGTCCTATTAAACATGACTATATATCATAACATAATAATAATAAAATAGCAATGTGTAAATAAGATGAGAATTGTGCTTGTTTGTATGTGCTTGTTTCATTTCTTCGTTATGCGACTATATCTGCCTGCACTCCTCTCCTCTCTCCATTCCACACTCCATGAAATAATAATATCATCGTTAAAAAAATGCTCAAGGCTATCAACTGCCATTTCATTCCATGCATTGCATACCGCTACTTTGATGATGGAGATGGAAAAAGGAGAAAAAAAAGATTCAGAATCAGAGTGCTGCTGCTGGAAGAAATTTTTTTTCGTAACTGGTTTTCGTGAGTTTCCATTTTTTTGTGAGGAGAAGAGAGAGTAGACAAAAATTCTTAATGCTCTTGTCATATAGCTAACTATGATGATGATGATGACACTTAATATTGTGTAGAAGTCAATATATATAGCCAAATGTTCTTTTTAGCATGGTCAGTGTCCAGTACTTGTAACTTTTTTTTTGTTAAATTCGTTTAAGGTAGGTACGCTTTCTAAATGGAGACAAAGAGATATAAACGCACACACTTAGTCAGTATGGCGGTTGTATGATGATGATGAATAATTTGAATAACGAGCATGAGCAGCATGATGGTTTTTTTAATCTGCAGGCCATCATCTCACTTCTTCTGTCTCTATCTCTGGTCTTCGTCCAAAAATGGTGTGTGGACGACGAAAATCAATTGTTTCTTGATGCTTGTTGTCTTAATTTGCAAAATAGGCTGGATTGAATTGAAGTGTAATTTTTCTTGTTGATATTTTATTGAACAAAAGCAACGAACGAACACCCGCCCGTGTGTTAATACTGCAGCCGTAATAGTGGTGAAGTAGCAGACATGTGCTTTGTGCTCAGCCTGAATTAGGGAACATGAAACTAAAATATTTCATTTGATTTGCTGTAATGATTGATTATTATAATTAATTGTTTGATGTCAATGACACATTGCTGGTGTTTAACAATGACTCAATGACTATATACTGAATAAAGACTGATGCAATTTATTATTTCGCGTTTCCTTCCGATGCTAAGGTATGTAATTTTTAATATTTATTGAAACAGCTTGCCCCCAAAATATCAAAGGACTAGGCTTCCTTTGCTTTCCCGATTTTTTCTATATTTTTATTCAAGAAATTCAGCTTCGATCTGTAAATATGCTTAAAATACACGCATCATCATGCATAAAGGACGCAAAAGTTAACTTATTAGAAATGAAAGCATTAATTTGTCGATCAAGAGATTCCCATCGTAGCAAAACGAGGAGAGGCGAGACACTTGACACTTTTAGTCTTTAAAATAAACTGGCGAGATGGTGAACAAACGACATAACAGCCATGCTATTGTCAAAGGTAACTAATAGGCAAGGTCATCCTCATTAAAATTCCATTTTTCACGAATCAAATCAATGATCAATGCCCCAAAAAAAATTTTTCATTAATTTTCAGTAGGAATATCGTGCACGACATGCACTGCATGTCACTGAGCCCAGTGTGAAAATTGTAAAAATTGCTTCCTTGCACTTTATTCAAAGTTGTCAATAATTTCAAACGCCATTCATAATGGGAGACGATACTAGTCGACGAACCAAAGCAGCCCCCACTGTCGAGGCAGGCAGAGGAGTTCCTTCAATGGTCACACAAACTCTTAAACGCGGCCCTACTTTAACCAACATCGCCGCGCAAGCGCAATTGTCCAAACAACAACAACGGCGGAGCACTTCACCAGCCATGGATAGAACTTTCACTCGTTCTAGCCGACACAAATCGATACTAGAGCGCAGTGAAATCGCCCAAATGTCCATGATGTTGGATCTTGATGAGTACGGATTTCCGGATGACGATGAACTTGTAGAGCCAACGGCGGAACACTTGAGACTAGATGTGACCGCATTGGATAGGTACAATGATGACATTCGGAAACTACGAAAAATGCTGATAGAAGAATGTCGAATCTTTCCCCACAGGGGTGACCCAGATGACGCGACAGTCCGAAGAATTAAAGGAATCGTTAGAAGCTTGTGTAGATCGACATTCTTTGGGACGCATAAGTCGCAAGTACTCGCTGAGGCGACGGTTACACTTATAATGTGGCTACTTAGCAAAAAGAATCTGCCAACATCCGCCTCGGTGCACTTGTTACAGAGCTTTGCGGAAATGGTTTGGAGTAGTGAGGAATTGAAATATGCAGTAAGTTTATAGTTTATCTTAACTCGCTGCAAACGTCTTTAAACATTTGATAAAAATGCAGTATTGATTAACTTTCAATTATTGAATTGGCAGTTGTTTAGGTGCAATGGGTCAAAGATTTTGGTCAAACTCCTTATAAATGGTGTTCAACAGCGTTCAGATCAGGCTCGCTGGGCATGCTACACTTTGGCCATGGCTTGCGTGGGCTGCAAGGAAATCATCGACTTTCTTCAAGGTTTTAGTCAACTAGAAGAAGTGGTTGGAGAAATCGCGTTTCATGCTTATTGGGCCAATTGGCCTGCCAACTTTGGTCAGATTCTACAGGGAATCCTATTTGGACCTCATTCTGTCATTCCGGTGGAAGATTCTTATCAGTTCTTGTAATAATGGCCATGGTTGTACTACATTATATGATTCACCTCGCAGAAAGTGGGAAGTGTAAAATAATTATTATCATGAATGTTAGTAATAAAATAATAATTTTTTGAGAAGCTTTGAAGGAAAAAAATACACATTGGAAATAAACAGCTGTTTATTCATTTAATAATTACAGTAATAATTTAATGCAGCTTTCTTTAAAACCACGACCTATTTCCAACAAGATAACATTATTCTTTTGGAGTGCACACTCTGCACATTCTGCGTCGTCACCTTTTTCTTCACACTTTCATCTTTTACTGCTGCATTGCACCATGTCCATCATTTATTTACGTACTACGGCTTAAATATATAGGAAATTCGTCACAACAGTAGTATTTTGCGCACGTACTTAATAATAATTAATAAACAATTTTTTAAATATAGTTGTTGTAGAACAATAAGTTGCAGAACCTGAAAATGACACAATAAAAATCCAAAGTCGTACAGATTATGTATCCAGTATACACAATAATAATGTTAGTTTTCTTATAATTATCGTTATTTTTTTTCGTAAAGAGTCAACCGCTGAAAGTGGTCCCTTCACGTTTATGATTTCACTTTTATCATATCACAGGTTACTAACATGATTTGTATATTTTTTCAAACTTGAAATTGTCTGCAAATACTTTGTCGAGCAATGACTTTCCGGATGTTTTCCACATTCAAGATCAGTCAACTAACGAGAAGAATTTTGCTTTCTCTCTAGATATTGACAGCAGAAGCAGGACATACCGCATGTTTAGAAAATTGTAACCCTTCCTTTCAACTTTGACTACTGGCAAAAAAATGCCCGCCTGACTGCACTGTAAATACCTACATACATAGACGAATCATTTTAAGTAACACTGCGTCTGTTGGCATAATATTTTGTTATTTTTTAAAATGCTGCTACAAAAGCAGGGATATAATTGTATAGGAGCACATTCATCAGAGACAACTTTATATAGGAACTTGAATATAAACTTTTGAACATAGAGTAAACATTTCGTAAAAATAATAAGAAAAAATAATTTTATGAACATCTCTACTACTACTATTTCACTCTCCGAGAGGACGAGTATGATGATGAGACGGATCGGATCGAAACTTCCAGAACCACCACACACACACACACGGCATACAAGACAAATCTAGGGACAGTTTCGTGTGATCTTTTGTAAAGTAATACCGTATTTACATATTAGGTTCTTTCTTCTACTGGAGTTATCAGCTATTATTTCATTTCTGTGTGTGGATGTTATTACTACCTATTAACTTAATATTCTTTGGAACTATTTAGGTAAATGTGAAGCACAACATATTATCTGGCGTATGTACATAAAACGTGACTGTGTGTGCATGCATCATGAAAACCACTATTAGAACCATCATCTTAACAAATTACTGAGATAACTCTAAATCTACACACTTTGTTTCTGTACAAGTATTTCTAAAGTATTTACTAGTTGACATTTAAAAATCCATGATGGTGATAATGCAACGAGAAGCAAGTAGCCGAGTAAGCAGTATCAATTATAAATTTTTGTTGTTGTATTGCCGAATCAAAGTACATATGTCTCTAGCGACATGTATGTATGTAGACGTAAATACATAGAAGTACATTATTTACAAATTCGTTCATAGATTTTCGCCTTACTACTAATGACAATAAAACCGAAGCACACGAGTAATAAAGAATTTTGTAGTATAGTCATAATTTATGTAATTACTATTCCATACATTTTACTTACAATTTAGAGATTATTATGGTTCATCTTTTTAAAAAGACATTTAAACAATTCACAGACTTAAAGTTTAACAAATATTCACGATGATAACGACCACTTGCGAAAAGCAACTAGATCCGCAGCAGGTAACGATTTATCAATGGAAAAGTCATTTCGACTTTCTTTATTCCCTGCCAAAGAGACGAAGGGTTTTTGCACAAATATGTAAGATGGTAGATAAAACAAATATTTCCTTTCCATTGTCGTGACATGCATCATTAATTTCGTAAGTACTTTGAGGATAAATGTCACAATCATAAATGAAAATGTTTACCTAAGCACGCATAGATTTTCTTGGCAATTGTGACTTGTGGCAGGAACATCATGATGATTCCAAAAATGAACATGACCATGACGCAGCAGAAGAGAACTCCTCCCAAGACAGTAAAGTCAACCTTTGTTTGGAAAGCGAAGGCGGTTAAGCCAACTGTGATGACTGTTGTAATAATGGCAGCAAGCACTACTGCCTTCGGTCTGGAAGTAAGATAGGAAAACATACATATAAAAGTTTACTTCCTCTGACGTTAGGTGGTTTGTATATAAAATGCTGTAGGTACTCTATCTGATACATACGAGTTATATTCTATAAACTTACTCATAGAGAGAACTGATGACGCCAATGACAAATCCATAAGTCAACGTGAACAATCCGAGAAGAATGACATTGTGGGGAGACTTGCGACGAACCCCTTCACAGCACCCAATGACCAGTAGAAGAACAATTGCAGATATATATGAGCCGATGGCGAGGCCTGGAGAATGTTGGACATAGCTCTTGACGCCTTCATGCATTGAGAACAGAGCAATGATGGAGGATGTCAGAAGCAGTTGAACTGACAGAATACCATACACTTTCCTAAAATGAAAATATTATGAAACTTGTGCAAATGACATTTTCATTTGGAACAGTAAAAATCAAATTTAAAAAAGAATTTTTGAAACATTGAAGCTAACCTGATGAATGCCCTGCGAATAGTTTTCTCAGAAAAGTCAAATCCATTTATGTCGCCGTAAGAAGAGCTTCCACTTTCACCAGAGTACTTGGGACCGTCATCGTGGTGGGTTTGTTGCATGGGAGGGGGCATGTGAAATCCCATGGGTGGAGGTGGTCCCATAAGTCCAACCCCTTGTCCTGATGCATCATACCCTGCAAATCCAGTGGGTGGCACCCCATAACCTGGGTTTACCATTCCTGCCCCCATTGGGTAAGGAGGGGGATAACCAGCTGGACCTCCAGGGTATGGAGGTGCTTGTCCAACGCCATCTTGGGTAGGATAAGGTGTTCCTCCGTAAGGATATTGCTTATTGTCCGTCATCTTTAAACGTAGCTTTGGCTTCTAAATAAATGTCGCCAAACAGAGCACTCAACTTTTCACGACGGAAAAAGAAGATAAAAATTTAGTAAACTAGAAACAAGAATGAAAAGAAATATAAATGATAAATTAAATTTGTATCTACCTACCTCGATAGTTTGTAGATGTATCCACAACCACACAGCTCACACTCACTCAGTGTCCAAGTTTATGACAAATGACAACTGTTGACAAAATCAGAACAAAAATGCGATGGTCAGATTTAATTTATCCTGAGAATAACGAGTAAACTAATATCGGATTAATCCAACAACGATGCATGAGCAAGATTCTAGAAAATAGGCAGTAGTAGGAAGAGCCGATCAATGCTGTGAGCTAATTTTATTTACTACTGAGAAAAACTTCAATTGAGAATTAAGATGAAGCCAGCAAGCTAAAAAAATTGCAGCGAATTATATCAGTATTACTTCCACAAATTCACACTCTGAGGTATAATATAAATCTTCCTTAAACCTCCGTGTATTACGTGACAATTAAAATATAAGTCGACTCTGAAAGCAAGCACAAAACTCGACTAGTAGTAGTGCAACCGCAGCTCCTCTATCACTAACTTACACAAAAGTATCACACATCATTTACCTCCCTGTATTACGTGACAATTAAAATATAAGTCGACTCTGAAAGCAAGCACAAAACTCGACTAGTAGTAGTGCAACCGCAGCTCCTCTATCACTAACTTACACAAAAGTATCACACATCATTACGCTGCACATTAAAATTACATCCTTCCTCTTGTTTTACCAAGTATAAAAAAGTTAATGTTCCACAGGCTACGGTCAACGGTGTAGAAAAAGTATATATTACCCTTCCTTCTCTATAATAATGTTTAAAGACTCAGTGCGTTATGTGAGTGTGTCTAATTGATCGGATTTATGAAAAATGGATGACTAATGCTAATATGTATGTACCTAATTAACAAAATACCAATCTTACTACATTTAGTGCTTTGTTTTTTAAAGTTTTAGTAATCCCATTCTATTCAATAGCACGAATGCTCAGTAAAGGATAAAAAGATTTCACCTCTTCTCTACGTAAATACGTGTGTTCGTTCTATTATTTGCTCCTTCTTGTAACTCACGACCACTACTGGCACTACACACACTGACAACCTTTTTGTTATTGAATTCAATGACTCAATGCAATGGCTCTATCATTTACCTACCATCAAAAAAAATCAGACAATACTTGTCTTGTTGTTTGTTAAAGTAGAACTAGCAACTTGGCTACTGCATTGCATATTTCCACTTCTAGGAACTCACCAATTCGCCAATGCTTACGAGGAAATTTTTTTTTTTTATAAATTTGTCGGTAGGCATGTAGGACTGCTAACCTGTGTAATTACTAATTACATTGAGATTTTGTATTCTCAGTATAATAAACAGATATAGAATACAGCAGAGGGGAATATAGTTTAAAAAAAAATTGTTTATCTCACAAAGTTCTTGTGTGTGTACATTTATGCATAAATTTATACACATGTATAACATGCCTCTCACAAATCACATTAGTAAACTATTAGAATAGTTTTACATACTTACTTTCGTTAGTAGATTTAATAGAATGATGAGTTAAAATAGTTGAATTAAAGCAAAAAGCAATATGATTTCCTGTGCAGTTAAAATATACCTTTTTGGATGGAAGAAATTCAATAGAAGAACTGCACTATACTCTGCACTAGGTAAAACTTGGAAATATACGAA
>JAHZMZ010001103.1:0-11002 GCA_027743805.1 Lepidocyrtoides sp. E14 | reverse complement strand
TATGGTGTTTGAATTTTTTCTTTAGGATGTGAGTCCAAGTTGGTCTAGGAATGTATCCTTTGTTTTTGTTCATGGTGTTATGGGTGGTTTGGATGTACAGCCCTTCTTTGACTTTGAGTGTTAGGTTCCATCTCCAGCGTTAATTAAGATGAAATACACAATGCATTCTGTAAAAAGTGCAGATGATATAAGTTTCATGACGAAAGATATGGGCCATATTTTTGATCATTTTTCATAGTAAATGTTTGCACTCCAAAGACATAATGTTACTTGCAATCATGTATACTCATTTCGTAAGTCACACAAAACATATAGTCATTCAACACATCATTAAACGCACAATTATTTATAATCTTAATTATAACTCCATAGGTTGTCTGTTTGATATTCGTCAAGATAATTTTATTATTCCCTTTACAATCATCGCTTTTTTGGTCAGAGAGCGCAGTTGAAGGCAGGGCGATACATACTTAAAATAACTATCTAGATAACGCGTTTACAAAACAAAGGACATGATATATGGATGAACATTGTGTATTGATTACCATTACAAGTGCAAAAATTCCATAACTTGATAGTGTATGCATTCATGCACTGTAGGCAGCTGCATATGAGCCAATAAGGTCAACTTACTGGATACTGGGTATGAAGTTCACTTGCAAGCACAACCAATGCCAAAATATACATGGATGTAATGAACTGCATAAAAGTGGTTACGGAAATTGAATAAAGCGAGATATTGAAATTCTGCATTCTCTGACATGCATGAATCTTGATAATTCAACAATAAACCATAATGTAGTTCATAATTTTAGTACTATGAGGGGTTAAACCTGGTGCATCGATTATTTTTAGTTATGTGTCCTCTCACTTCAGTATAATATTATCAAAAAATTTCACGTATTCCTGATTCTTTTTCAAGATCAACCACGACAGTAAAAATATCTAGCAGTCATAATGGACTCCAAACCCGAAAATATAACTGAAGCTATCGAAATATTAAAAACCTTAATTTCTGAGAAATACAGAGATTTAAAGCTTCCTCCGAATTCGGATGGAAACGAGATTTTGGAACGTTGTCTGCGTCGTAAAAAGTTCAATGTGACTGAAGCTGCAGATCAAGTTCATTCATATTTTAAGCTTTTATCACAACTGAGGGAGATATTTAAGGATAATTTCTTTCTGCCGAATATTCACAAAAGTCCATTTTTTGATTCATTTACTTTTTGTGTGTTAAAACATAAAGATGCAAAGGGGCGACCAATAATATGGGTCAATTCCGGTAAAACGTGCAGTTTACATGTGTCGGCAAATCAAACAAAATTAGCAGGCAATTTTTTTAACTTGTTCTCGAATTAACCTTTTTTATGCATCTTTATTCCAGATGGAGTTCCCGTGGAAACTTTTTGCATTGACAGAGCTGTGGCAGCATCGTTTGTGCTCCTGAATGAGTTGATGAGACAATCTGTGGAAAATCAAAAAAGTGGAGTCGTGTACATTTACAACTTGCAAGGGTTTCAGTTTGGTCATCTAAGAAAACTCAGCTTTGCTAGAATATGTGCCGTTGCAAGCGTGCTTCAAGGTTCTGTTCCAGTTAGTTTCAAGGCACTTCACGTGATCAAAAGTCCGGCTCCATTTTACTACCTGTATTCCATGATGAAACCACTTCTTGGAAAGAAAATTAGGGACAGGGTAAGATGCATGATGCATTTTACATTTTTCATGGTTTAAAGTGTTGAAACAAGCTATATTATATTTTTTGATTCCTAACGTTAGATTCGTTTCCATGGCAATGATTTTACTGAATTCCATAAATGTTTCGACCTATCTGGTCTTCCCGATATTGTCGGAGGAGAAAAGAACATTGAGAAATGTGTTGACACAGAGTTCATGAAAGCCTTATGCACAGAAGATGGTTATTACACTGGTCAGTTGGTGGGCTTATTCATTTTACCTACTACTATTTTTACTCTAATAATCATCACTACAGCCGCGTCAATGCAATTAAAGCATTTATTTTGCATGTATACGTTTCTTTTATAATTTTGCAGACTTGCTAAAATACGGATACACGAACCCTGTCCTTACCGAGAATTCACAAGATACGATAGAAACTAATCTCAGGAATGACAACAAATAATAAACATAATGAGTGACATGCGTAAAGAAATAGGTAACAATTTTTCACAAATATGATAGTCTGTTAGTACTTTTTGCTCTAAAATTTTATATGTATCGCTTTTCTGCATTGGGCATAGAATTCCAAGGCTTCCCGGAGACCCAGAAGAATCATAACTGAAGATTACTGATGCATAAATTTGATTTTACGGATATTATTAACTAATTTTTATATGAGATTTGGATGTGACAGGCAATTATTGATATCATTTAGGCTAGACATGAAATATTATATTAGTTTGTTTATTTTTGGTAATGAGAAATATAAATCGAGTTAAGATCGATACATGTCCATGCGTATGAGGAAAGTTTAGGCTATCATGTAAAAATTGCTGATTTTCCAAAAAAGCTGATTGGCATAACGATCAAAAGTTCAGTTATAATATCAAGAAGTTGGCAATACATGCTTCCTGCTCTCAATCGAAGATATTATGAACTATTTTGTTGTTTAATTTCATTTTAGGCCATCTGTGTGGTACATATTATGCTTGCAGTAATGCAGTTCTTTACTAAAAAGAGTGTATCACACTGTTTTCTCAATGAAAGGATTTTGTTGTTGCACGAATAATTTGTTCCCTAGCTTGTTTAATTTTTCAAAATGTTATTCTCGTTTTACTTATTACAAGTAAATCCTATTTTACTTTTTTTGGCCAGAAAGCCTTTTTAAATGGAATGTTAGAGATTGAGATTTACATTCAAGGCATTTGTTACGATTTTTATTATTGTACAGTCCTAGTCATTTTTAGATGCACAAATTCTATCAAATACCGTAAAGAATTGTTTTAAAAACTAAGTTAAGTTTTGGTTCTTAAAGGTCAAAAGTAATACACCAAGGCACATAACTGCATTTGCAATAAATCAGGGAATGTATACCTACTATGAAATGAGTGTCCTTTTGGTATACACTACCAATAGAATAGCTGAATACGCTTAAACACCAAAAATACAACATACCTAATATTGTGGTTCACAAAGAATATTTGTTCTATGAAAAGATCATATACATCGAAGTACAGATATGTATTATATAGGCAATGTTTCATTTCATCAGAAAGTTCTTTCACGGAATTACTTTCAACTCAATCTGTTTTTAAAACGGAATGTGATTGTAGCATTTACTGTCAAATCAAGCATCTAAAAGAAAGTAAAATGTAGATTGTGCGACAAAACAAGTAAAATCTGTTAAAATTTCATATAGATAGATTTGAAGAATTGAGGTGGTATGGTGCCTTGGTGGAGGTAGCAGCATTTTGGCTGACAGATCACAAAATGACAATTGGTGATTATCATGTCTAATATATGTAATGAATATGACAAAAGAGACTGTTTACGTCAACTAAAGGAATAAATACATATTTTTTTGACATTTTTTTTCAATTTATTCGAGATGAATAAGTGATAATATTTGGACAAAACAGAAAATGCAAGAAAAACAGAGAGAAAAGGTACAACTGATGTAAACAGAGAAATAGCGAATACGGTTGTAAACTGAAGGCGAGAAGATTGAGGTAGGCACAAAGATGAAGATATCCACAGTTAAAGTCCAAGAAAAAGGAGAGTATGTTTAGTCGAGATATGAAAAAGAAAGAGGTAGAGAGGAAGAGGAAAAAGGAAAGAAGAAAATGCTGAAAATAAAGGATTTTTAGGTAAACCCGACCGAGTCATCTAACCCATGTAACCTCCACCACCAGCTTGATTAGCTTGAGCAGCATTCACTGTTGAAAATATTCAAGTCAAATCTCAATTTTAACCTTTAAAAACTTTGGTTGGCGATGATAAGATAAAACCATATTAGACTTACGTGCTCCATATTGGTTAGCATTCAAGTTGCTAGCTGCTCCTGACGACTGCTGTGCAGTACCAAGTTGATTGGCACTTCCTTGAGAGCCCTGCGCAGCAGAACCTTGATTCCCAGCAATGCCATGATCATATGAATTGCTATCGCCCCATGATTCTCCGAATGTCTGTGAGCTTCCAAACTTTTGACCACCAGCGCTGCTAGCTCCAGCGTTTCTTCCAGCCAAGTTACCATATTGACTCTGGCTTCCCTGTGATCCCTGAGCTTGTGCTGCGTTCAATGCTGACCCCTGAGCGGCCTGTTGTTGTTGAGCATTCAAATTGGCTCCTTGCACAGCACCAAGTTGACTAGCCCCTTGGTTGTAAGCATTTCCAGCAGCTACAGGAGCTCCATACCCGTAGCCACCTCCATATGGCGCACCATACCCACCGCCGTAAGGGGCACCATATCCACCTCCATAAGGAGCGCCATAATACTGAGGAGCGGCGGATGCGACGCCAATAAGGGCCAGAACGACAAAAACTTTCATGATGATGTTATGATTGAGGATTGAGACTTGATGCCTGAAACAAATATTGAAGAAAATTAATTTTACTTGAAAATTCTTTGGGAATATTTTAGTTTTAAAAGGAGCGTATTTTACCTTTTCTGATATGCTTCGTTCTAGACACGAATGGATAATACTAGCCCAGTCAACTTTCCACCCGCTTTTATATCCAAAAGTTAATGAGTTATGTCTATTTAAATGGCTTGTTTGACGCACGTAGTACAGTCAATTTTATAGTCTTTCGTCTTTCCGTCTGCGACATCTTCATATCTTACGCAGGTTGTAACTTTAACGGGTAATTAATCTCTTGCGTCTTTACGATTTCCAACAAAAACGAGTCTAAAATTAAATGACAAAAGAATAAAAGCAATTTAATGAGGAATCATAATGGAAGTACGTTACGTACACTGCCAATTTAATTACAAGAACAATTATTTTTTGGTGTTCACATTGGTAGATCAGTATGGCATGTGTAGCTAATTTTGCAAGACGTGATGATCACAAAGTGTAATCAGTTAAATACCAATATTTACGACGTGAATGACGATATCAATTAAACTCTCAAGCTGAAACTTCAATAAAATAAACACGTCTTACTTAAACATGTCTACCTGTCGGCATGCTCTTTTTCAGCGTAAAATGAGATTAATATGCATGCGTGTTTAGCAATGGGGAGCCGTTAATACTGAAGTAAAGTTTCTCGACGCTTTTGTTAAACTCCATCCAATCTTTTCGCTTTTTCACCGTTACATACAGTGTTAAATAAAAACGTAAAAGTCATATTATGCAAAATCCGCTGTTGCCATGATGTCAGATATGATGCGTTATAAAGTTTATGAACCCGTCTGGTTTTTTGTGCCCATATAGACATTCACAGACAAAATTTTGCCATATCGAGCACTTGATAGAAGACAATGATAAAATCGATAAATAGTTCATGCCCGTCAAATAGGAAAATGTATCATTGTATGACCTTCACCATCAGTTATTCATTAATCAATAACATTTACAGCTTGCCCTAAGAAAAATTCTAGTTGCTTGATTGGATTTATCGGTGAAAATTTTGAATGAATATTTAATAACAATAGCCGTGGAGCTACTTTTTTTTAAAGAAAATTATAAACTTATTAAATTCTTTCACACCGCTGCATGCATTATTCTCTTCACTTTTTGCACATGAATACTTTAATATGTTTTGTGCATGACATTTTGCTAAATTTTTGCTTGGCTGATTCAAGTTGAACGAATGCACTCGTAAATAAATGAAATCTATGTGTGTAAGCAAATACTAGAGCTCTGCTTTCCAAATACTTTCCAGTTTCCTCGCTTCAATAATAATGAATATGATATATAGTCCTATAAATAGTATGATAGAGGAAAGAGAAATAATTATATCGAAAAACTTTGCGTGCTTCTTTCACAGCGCTGGAACAGTAATCTATGAAAACTTGTCATTGACAAAGTTATGAGTGGTTAGTAGGACATTGTCGTCTGCAAGTGCAGTATATACTTTTTTTTATCCAGTTATAAGGATAATAATGTGTTTATGCTTATCAGCATACTTCATATCATATCTTCATATAAATATCATTCATTTATTTAGCGGTCAAGCCTTGCATGATGAATCCTTGAGTTAAGGAAATGTTACACAGCCATCATTTTTTATCATCGTATATGACTATACAGAATCAAGGTTATTGTGACTTGTAACTAATTATCAGATCTTATCAAATCAACCATTCCATCAATTATTTACAAAATGTTATAATCAAGGTGGCCAATCAGAAAGGAGTTTAGTATGTTTAATTATGGTTTGGGGAAAAACTCGTATAAAATTATTCAAAAAGTTGCAGTTTTCAGCATCAATTAAAATAATGAAGATTTTGTCTCATTTTGCATATTGTCTCAAAAGATACCTCAGTTTAATAGTTGTTGAAGTGGTTGCATTAAAACAGAACATGATTTAAACAAATTATCATTGTGAGTCACTTACGGACTTAGACCATGGGATTTTTGGGAATTTCACAAAAGTGTAGTATCTATCAGCGCTTGTTGTCATCCACTTTTTGCATTGTGTTTTGAAAAAAGAAAAAGGTTATTGAAACATGAAGGGAGACAATGGGGACAAATTTGGTGTAGACAATATTAGTAAAGCTGTGGAAGCACTGAAGAAATTATTAACCGACAAATATGGCGATTCGTTGACACTCCCTCCTAATGAAAATGGAGACGAAATTTTGGAAATTTGCCTTCGTCGTCGGAAGTTTAATGTGGCTGAATCTGCTGATCAGGTTCACACATTTTTCAAACTCTTATTGGGATTAAAACAGATGTACGGTGATAATTGTGTTTTGCCGAGCACTCAAAGAAGCATGTTTTTCGATTCCTATGCGTATGTTTTGCTTAAACAAAGAGATTTGAAGGGACGACCAGTACTATGGGTCGATTTTGGTATAATTAACTTTTTAAATTCACACTTTAAAAAAAATGTCATTCACTCTTTAATATTTCTACAATTGTCAATATTTTTTTTGTAGACAAACTGCCACCAGAAAAGTTTTCCATCGACAAGACATTGGCAGCATCTATAATACTCCTGAACGAGCTAAACCGAATGTCAGCAAATATTCAAGAAAACGGGGTTGTATACGCGTTCAACCTGCCAGAATTTCAGTTTGGCCATGCAAAACAGCTCACTTTGGCTAGATTACGGTTTATTGCAAAAATACTGCAAGGTGCACTTCCGGTCAGTTTTCAGGCTCTCCATGTAATCAAATGTCCAACCATATTTTTCTACTTGTATGCAGTGTTTAAGCCGTTTCTTGGAAAGAAAATTCGGGAGCGGGTAAGTTTGAATTCAATTTGAATGATTTTTAAATTAAACTGCTAATGATTTCAAATGGTATGATCCGCCTAATAAAAAGGTTTCTTAATTAGCTCCATTTTCACAACGATTTGAGTGAGCTTCACAAGCATTTCGATAAGTCCAAGTTACCTACTATTGTGGGAGGAGAGCAAAGTATTGAAGAGTCTACTGACACTGAATTCATGGAAAAACTTTTCACCAAGGACAACTATTATAAAGGTATGTAGATTCATTTATTTTTTAAAGATTATTTTTTGTTGATTAAAAAACATTTATTTTTATCTTCGTATTTTTTTTAATTACAGAGCTTTTACAATATGGATACTGCACATCTGTTAGTTCAAATATTTTACAAGATGCGTAAGTTAACATTTTAAGTTAAGATGAAACGTTTGATAAAACTAAATAAATTTTTGTATGCAATGCGATTTGTCAATTTGAATAATAAATTAATAACAAATTCAAGAATCTATTTGTAACTAGGCATGTAAATATTAATTTTGAAAATCACAAAAACGGTGCTCAAATTAGGAAAAGAAGCGAGGGAAATTAAGTTGATTAAGGAAGAAAAATTGTGCATTGGTGCGGTGCATAAACATGAACTAATGCACAAAAAAGAACTACTTGCACTTTTATTTTGTACAAAACTAGTGCGTAGTTCATGAGATCATCTCATATCTCATCACAATCACAACATCATAGATAGCATCAGAAAGAGCCGGACATTGGCCAATGGCCACTATGACCATTAAAGAATCTCATTTTCATATAATATAAAACTGAAACACAGAACTGAAAAACGATTTGTTGTGCATGAACCTCAAATTTCAAAGTGATTTGGTAAGTATTGATAAACCGACATCATCGCACCATAGAATGATGATTTTGGTCGTTTAAAAAATCATCATATTGGCGAAAGTTAAGGGTGACGACTATAGACTTACAGATTGCAAATTGCTACGTTGACAACTGATAACAATGCTGATATGCATAGGTATGTATGCATAAATATCATCATAGTAGATAATTTTATACATCTAATGACGTTGCTAAGTTATACATTTATATATAATACGCTACATTTATATATGTAATTTATAAAACCCTTTCCACGGCAGGCGAATGTTAACTAACATACTATGATGAGCTATAATCCATCAGATCCAAGTATGCATCAATGACACAGCATCATCGTACAATTTTTTCATTTTGCCCCACTATTACTCTTGATTACTTTACTCCATACTTACACTCCATTGTGGAGTCTCCACAGTATATTGAGAAATGAGAACTCAAAAACTAGGAGGAGCTGACCTTTCACCCTTTATCAAGCACAGTAAATATGACTACTACTTATTCAGCGCTCGGAACAACGGTTAGCATAAATGAACATTTTGGCTTAAAAAATTGTATGAACAGATAGACTCACTTTATAATAATTTGGTATATTATAATGTGTGAAGTTCTCTATTTGCAGTTTGTAGTACAAAGTTTGTATGTAGGTACTAAAGTAGGTACGTATGAATCTTTCTCAATCATTTGCAATTTTTTTACATAGACAGAGCATTCCTTTGGATGTCTTTTGTAAAATATGAATACGTGACCTTTTGTCCACAAGGTTTGAGTGTTGAGATAACCATTTCTTTTAGTAATGTTCTAGACTCCAAAGTGTGTACATTTTGTTTTAAAAATTGTCGCCGACAGGATGCATATAAAAGTTAATGTTGAAATACAGATGCGCAGAATAAATATAATATTCCTCGTTCCAGTTTCTTGTGAAACCTTTTTATTGCTTTTTGGAGAATGAAAAGTTTGTTTTTGTGCATGCAATTCCGTACAATAAAATGAAATACCACCATATTTTTGTGTACCTGTCGTTGTTGCTCCTTCTCATAACGGCAACTAGTGTGGAAAGCTGTTTTAAAAGTGTCAAGCAGAAATTGAAACCAACCAATAATGGAACAGTAACAATGACAAATAAAACATTAGCGGCTGTGGTAAGTAAAATATTTTGTCGATACATAAAACAGTGAAATTATGGACACGGTTCACAACTAAATAGTATTAACTCTATTTAATATTCAAGGATATTCGAAGAGCAGAGAAAAACTGCAAGGATGGATGCTTTAAGCTGTCTACAGGTGGATGTCGATGTCCTGCCAGTTTTGGGGATATGAAGCCAGAGGATTCTGACTATTAATCAAATATTTTACGAAATATCAAAGAGTAGTATGTATGTCCGCAATTACAAAATATTATGATATTCAGCATATCTTTCCATAAAATCATCAATTCCTTACTTTCATTCTTAGCACTCATGTTTCATGCAGTTGGGTACGAGTCTCATACTTACGAGAACGCGTCTTACGCCAAAAAGCAATTTCTACATAAACAAATGTCTGATGTGGCTAACGTTTAATGAAAAACATATAAACTAACCGAAAAGAAACTTTCAAACAGGTAGTGCATGAGAGAAAGTTTTCGCAACAAAACGTTCAGACTTATTTAAATACGTAACATCACCTTGACTCATACTGTAACAACTTTTAACTTGAAACGTTTGAAATGGAACAAATCAGAAGTGAATAGGAGACATCTTGAATTCCTATGATGAATACACATGAATTCAGCATACATTTTACCATTATTCCTTTAAATAACAATATCATTAAATTATGCTCCTAGGATGCAGGCATAGATTCATACATTGTACAGAGGGATTTTGAGATACACCTGTGAAACTTAAGCTTCTTTCTTACAGTTTGTGCCACGTACTTGCTAGCCCACACAATATCGATAAACATTTATTTCATCGTATAATCCTACATATGATTTGTCGTTAAATTTTACTTATGACAGGCAAGTAAAAGGCACTAAATATATAGGTATACATTATTTAATTACTAGCAGAGTTGATGAATACTTTTAAGAAGTGCATAGCATATTCAAGTTATTTTAATAGATTTACTTTAAATATGGTTAATACTCTTTACTTTCAACTTGAAGAAATATGTACCTACTTTTTTGTGGTATACAAGTGAGAACAAAAAGAACACATTGAAAGGCTATTAATCAGTCGAATTACCACCGAAATATATGGTTTCATTAACTTCGTCGTCATTCTTTGTTTCATTGCCTATTTATTTTTAATAGAAACCTAAATTTTTTTTACAACTGAACAAACAGGCGTCCATAACTCTACAGCTAATCCGCTTCCATATACTTGTAAGGAGGGAATTCTTCCTTGATAACAACAGTAGAAACATATTGTTCCGTTTCCACAGCTTCTTTTTCAGAATAAGTCCCAGTTATAACGATGCCAGTCTCTTCATTTTCAACATCATTTTCTGCCAACGTACTTTCTACCGTAATCTTTCCTTCATTGACCGGTCCACTCATGAAGGATTTCCTCAAGCGACAATTTTTTCTTTGGTGCCTTTTCAGACCATCTCTTGAGGCCAATACTGAACCACACCTGCATCTCACCTGTTTCTTGTTTGCAGTCTTGCACAGAGTTCCGAGATCGACGTACGCCTGAACGAGGCATACCGAGCGCAATGTTAATGTGTCGATCCGATAACTGAAAACGAACTGCACCATTAAAAAGACCGTG
>JAHZMZ010001102.1:0-13279 GCA_027743805.1 Lepidocyrtoides sp. E14 | reverse complement strand
CTACGACGATGTGGCTCGCTTGATCACCAGAGTGGCAAAAATATCTTCAAATCTTCATTATGGCCATACTGCTCCCTGGCTTGGCTTAATCATAATAATGTTCATCCTTTTAAGTGGTACTACATGCATGTCATACTTGCTTATATGTATGTACCTTAATTATAATTATCCTTTATCCTCTCCCACTGTCCACGTTTCTTTGTCTCATATGAAACAGGAAAGATGTTGAAATAATCTTGATAATCTGTGAATTACTTTAAAGAGTGTAATGGATTGTACATGGTTTGTTTAATGCAAGCAACTTTGAAAACGAAGTTTTGTAACTCGCTTAAGCCCATATAGACCATACATGCATAATGCATAAATAAATATTATCTTTTACTTATGCACACATAAGTACTTCATATTCATTACGTAAAATCTTTTGAAAGAATACCTGATGAGAAGGCTCTATAATGTCTTGCTGTAGTCACCAAATCAAGACCAAAGAAAATACGCAGCCACCACCATTGCATAACAACTACCCGTATCTCACCCGAAATATTACATGGTCAGAGAGAGAGGACCATCATTCAGTGCATGGCATGCACTATACACTATACAATTCACTCTACAAAATCAAAACTAGCCGTGGTCTTTTTTGTAAGAGCAGTAGTGTGTCGTGATTATGCATCTTCGTGGTCAATAAAAGCAGCAGTTACTCATCATCAGGGTCCAAGATCATCCTCAACATATTCTAGTGAGCAGCATTTAAAATATTATGCATCAAAAATTTTTACCTACCTACACATAGGTACGGTTTGTTTCGGTTTATAAACATTTAATTGAATTCAAAATGGTAAAAATTAAATGTATGCTTGTGAACTGTATTATCCTTAGCGCAGCCAGTTCATATGAAGAACCTTATTGACGGTGCAGACAAAATGTCCACGTCGGTACATACACAGAAAATGTATTGGTGGTACCTACGAAAACCGTAAAAGTTTTGTATACAGTTGTGACTTAAGATTGAAAAGCAGTATTATTTTAGTCGCAATTTGGGAAAGGTTTACGGACTATGGACACAGATTTTGTGACCAGGATTATTCATAGAAAGATGAGTTTTCATTCAAATTTTTCTCACCGCAAAGAGAACTGAGGCTTACCACCAAGTAAATTGATGTACTCATCTAATATTGTTTGTTTAGTTACGTTATGTTATAGTTAACAGGAACTGAAAAGCCGAGTAAAGAGATTCTGGTACTATTACATGTAATCTTGGTATTACCCCCTTTTCTTTGAAAGTTACAAAAATGATAATAACCTCTTTCTGATATGAAGTGCGTCTGAGTGCATGTAGACTACCGAGAATACCGTGTTGAATACAAAGTTGCTAAGAAAATCCACAGATTTGTTATATTTTCTCGTTCAACTCGAACATAAGCAGACTGTAGCATTGTTGTAAAAGGGAAGAACCAGTTTCTGCCACGAATTTAGCCGATGTTTACGGATGCATGATATACGCATGACACCAATATCAATACATTTAATAATAACCCTACCACAAATAATATGATATACCTATGATTTTTTCTTCGTTTAGAAGGTTATTACGTGTGATCAAAAATCACTGCTATAATAAAGAAGCTAGGGATGTTCCTAGTGAATGACATCATGAATACCCATTATTGTGAAAAGACGCTTTAGTAAATACACTTGTGAATTTTACCATTTACAGAAAATTCGGATGCATTATTACCACTTTCAGTGTTCAACTACCAGCACCAGTAACAACATCTTCAAGAATCATGATTCATGAACCCTTTTCTGAAATTTCAAGCCCAAGTGAAGCATTATTATTACATGTGAACTGAAGTGTGGCACAGCAAACATTTTTTGTTCGGTCGACGAATGCATAAGTAGAGATTCAGAATTATTGTTAACCAAACCAAGATATTATTCCGCATACCTGTTCTCTATGTTTTATGCAGTTTACATAATACAGAGATGATAACCTTCGACGAAAAATACTTGAAGCTGAAATATATACGACTTGGCTTACCAATTCACGTCTGTGCTGTTACTAATTGGCGGTTGTGATGATGGACCACTACTAGTGACGATCGTTTCTCTTTTCCTACTCAAGTATGCAGACGCGACGACGATTATTCGTATGTCTCAAGAAAAATGAATTGATTCACGAGGTCGACCAGTTTTGTACTTTGACCATTTTTGCAGATAACTTTGGAAAAAATATTCTACACAAACTAACCTAGTGTGGAAGCACCATTTCCTAGCTTCCTGCCTAATTTTGGGGGTTATTATTTATAGAAACTCAGTACAAGCGGTTACCTTCATGAGGAAACGTTTGTACGTTCATTCATTCGTAAAATGGAGAACAAAATGGTGTTAAAGTTGTATTTTAAGGAGGTGCTTCGAATATGCATAGCCTTTGCAATTTTACCAATATTTTGGCCAGTAGCAATAGTGTCAGTGTGTCTGCTTCTAACTGCTCGTTACATCATTCAAAAAATACTAAACTTGATGTACGGTAAAAGTGTGTACACTTTGGTAACTCCTTACGGTGCGGATGGTATATTTGCTCATAAAACAACGGGAAATAGTGCAATAATTCATAGTTTTACAGTTCTCAAAGGCGAACCAGACTTGCAAAAGATTCGTAAACGCTACGAAACGCATGTATTTGCATATAATGACCCTATCACCGGGCAAAAAAATATCTACGACAAGTTCAAGTGGCACTTGACGACAAAACTAGGATTCCATTGCTGGCACAATGTGAGCAACTCCTTTGACATTCATCAACATGTCCGCTATTTGGACTCAATCCGTCCAAATGAGGTTTACACCGAGGATAAGCTTATGAATTTGATGGGACGATTAATGAGTCAAGACATGTCAGAAAGGGTGTCCCAACCTCAATGGGAGCATTTGATAATTCCCAATTACCGACTGAATAATGAAAGTCCCGATTCGAGACCCGGGCATTTTGTTTCCGTTTACCGGGTGCATCATGCATACGGGGATGGCGCCTCATTTGCAATTCTCATGGATTCTGTTTTGGCAGACAAACCGTTAAAATATTGCATGGATCCACTGAAACCGTTTGCAGGAATGACAAGGTTCAAGCAAATGTGGATTAATTTCAAGGCATTGACTGTAGGACCTCTTGATTTTATTCTCACACTTAAATCTTCTGTGCTGGACGACTCTCCATTGATTCTGAGAGAATATTCGAAGCAAAAGTTTGTTGACTGGTCGAGACCACTCAGCTTGAACTTGCTAAAGGAAATAAAAAATGAGTCGGGAGCTTCGTTAGCATCTGTATTGGTGGGTGCGATGACAGGAAGCCTGCGAAATCTAAATGAAAAAGTAATCATGAAAAGAGGAACAAATTCATCTACAGACATCCCGTTGTCAGTTCCAAATACCATTAGTGTCGGCAATATGGTAGTAATGTTGCCTTATCCCTCAAGAGAAATGCAAAATCACTTTACCACCTTCAGTGTCCCGTATCCCCTAGCCGAAGAAAATATGATACGAAGACTAAAGAGCTGTGACTGGGTGGGAAGGAGTTATCTTGGATCCTCTGAACCCTGGTTTCATTTCTACGTAATGAGGTTTTCATCAATTTGTCCAAAATTCCTACAAGACGTACTGTTAGAACTGCCTGCTGCCCCAATCGTTTTTAGCAATATTCCAGGAATCAAGGAGCCCCACCAGATATTTGATCGCGAGTTGATTGATATTGGGGCATGGCTACCATTGTTCAAAGCTTATGGTAAAAATTCGTAAAATTGGAAATCAGTATGTATTTTAGAATCATGCATGGCTGTATGTATATAGATTAACTGCAAATTATCTTTTTCACTCCTATTCTAGGCATGGCTATTTCAACCTATAGCTACTGTGACAAGCTGAGAATTTGTGTCACATCTGACTCCAAATTATTCGAAAACCAAGCTCAGCTCAAGTTGTTTATCAGAGACATTGAAGAAGGTTTGTATGATTTGGCCAAGTATTATGGAGTAGGGACGTTACGTGATGATAAATATCTGCAATCAAATAAAAACTCCCCTTCTCCTTTTATCCACTATAACAATAGTTTGAACATTAGAAGACTGTCTGCCACCAGATTTAAAGCTAATGGCTAGTGTAAATACTATATAAATGCATAAGTAAATGCAAGTTGAAAACATGAACCCACTATTGTTATTTTTCAATATAGTATAATAATATTTATATTATTCAAATAAGTTTTGGGCAACAGTGCAATGCATTCTCTGTACCTTTTTTATATACATAATACTCGTTCGTCATAAAAAAAGTCGCCATTTTTATTTTCCGATAAACCGTTAAATAAAACTATTTGTTTGTTTAAAAGACCACATAAGTTACTTGTACCGTACGCCACTTTGACTTTCATTTCGGTGAAACAATAATTTATGTATGTACTACATATCGCTCTAGTAGTGGTCATTTTTAACACCACTGAAAAAAACAATTTTTAAAATTTATTCCCTCGGGCATGAACACGTTGCGAGACACACGATTCGAGCTGTCGATTGATAATTTCATGCGACACAATTATAATATGTATTTATGTACAGTTACAATCTATGAACTATAAAGACACAGTTAAATAAGTATTGTTGTAGAAAAGAGAACTTCGCTATACGGTATAAACATTTGTGCGAAATATGTAATGGTGTCTGAGCGTTGATACAAAATTTTAGATAGACAATGTTTGCTGCAATTATTTTACATATGCAAAATAGACAAAATATCACAAAGGAATGAGTGAAAATCCACCTCACTGAAATGCACAAAGCAAAATTACAATGGGTACCAGAAAAGCAAATACCATGTACAGGTGAGTTCTTGGGTGACACTCTGTAACCGCTACATATGATGGTTCGGAAGTGACTTCAGTTTGACGTGGTCGCTCAGGAATTTGCACGATTACCTAAATATAAAGGAAATAAATAGATAAGTTTTAAATTAGTTGGCAAATGGACACTAGCATGGCAGCGATTAAGATTGAATATCAACTTGTAGTGTAGTACAAAAGTCTTGTACGTACCTTTTGAGATGAAGCAAATTTAAAATCAATATGACATTCCTTCACATTCGTACAGTTCTGCACTGGCTCTGGTAAATGATACACGAGTTTTTCCATTTCAAACTTTGCTCTGATAATGTTGTCTCGTTTCTCGTTTTCTGATCCAAAAATAAAGTAGTAGTAGCCAGACACGTTTACAGTATTCTCATAATAATTCATGAATTGGTCAATTGTTCCAGGAACATGTAGCGAGGGTCCGCCATCAGTGTAAATTTCCAAATCTTCGTAGCTTCCTTTGTGCTCACAATTGTCATCCTTTATTATATTAAATGTAGCAACAACTCCATCGCACTTTTGAAGTGCTTCTTCACTACTGGAGAAGCTGGATTCTGACTCAGAATCAGAACCATCGTTGGTATCACCAAAAGTATCATTTAACACTCCACTTCGATGACCATGCTCGTTTGGCCATTCAATGTGAGATTTAGGCTTTCTAGAAGTGAGATACTTCATTCGCGGATGTACAACTCCAAGAAGAGAATCCGCACTACTGTCATCATTGTAATTATCCGGAGTGTTGTCTTCGAATGCCCCATTTTCTCCCTGATTCTGTTTTTCTCCTGATCTCAGTGGTTCTTCTGTTTCTCCTGATGGTCCCTTTCTCTACCGAGTTCAATAACAGTTCTAAAGGCAAGTCACTGCTATTTTGCGAGGATAACTCAAACATTGGTATGTCCGCATCTTTCTCTAGCCCAGACACTTTACTTTGAGATCCTGTTGAACTTTGTGTAGAGTTGTGCTCATCTTCTCCCTCATTCAAAATAGACTTTAGCATTTCTAAAGGTGAATGAGTAGAGAGATTATTAGCATTATCCCCGCCGGCCATTCTCTTTTCATATTCATCCTTTTCAATTAAAAGCCATTCCGCCAATCGTTTCTTCAATACTTCATGATTTTTATGATTTGACTTGATGTAATAACGAATCTTTGTCAAAATATTTGATAGCTCTTCTTGTGAATAGCTTTTTTGTTTATTAGGTCTCATGGATTCATTGTTGACCTCGAAAGAGTTGGAACTGGATATTTCGTCGGAATTTCCTGCTGAATCTTCCTCACCAATATATGCGCAGTGTTCCAAACGGGTTTCGCCATGAACGACAAGTAGTGTGCCACCCCTGTGTCTGCAATCGATCAATGCACATTTTCACTTGACAAGAAATTTTGTGCGTCAGTTTTGAATTTTTAAAATTTAATAGTGTAAATACCTTGCGCAGGTTCTTATCTTGAATCGTGACCCTTTCAACAAGTAAAAGCCCCAATATCTGAATTTCATTCAAATCATTATTCATTATAAATTAAATGTATTTATTAGTACAATCAAACAGTATTGCGGCAATTTTGGCCAATAATGATATATTTGTCATTTTCGTACTGTTTATTGTCATCAGGAATAATAAAATTCCAATTGTAAGTTAAACGTTTGGGAACATCAATTAAGGAGGGTTCGCCCTCTGACACGTACGCTGTGAAGGACGTGTTGGCCCTTACGGTTTCTCCCTGGAAAATGAAAGTGACAGGTATGTTAAATTAGGAATCAACAAAGCCTTTGCCATTTGCAATAATTTTAAAGACTACATTGGAAAATGATGAGGCGAAATGGCACAATTGAAATCGTTAATAAATGAGTGAAAGTATGATGTATGTACTTATCATGCACAATTATTTTTATTCTTGAGAATAAATAACAATTATTTTTGTGCTTGAGAGTTTTGATGCAGAAGTTTAAAATTTATAGCTATTAGATTTTATGTCTAAAGGACAACATACATATCTGAATTATGAATATTGTATTCGTATTCATTCATGTCACGTGAAAAGCATTTTTGAACCCGCTAGCAATTTTTTGATCAGGATTGCTATTACATTCGGGTAATAATTCGACCGTTGCACTGAAGCTCTGACTTTGAAAGTTGTATGCTAGACTCTATATTATGCAATGACCATGAAATTTGGATTTGAGAGTAGCATATTAAGGAAGAAAAAGTTGGTTGGTATGCTTTTTTGCGGTACATTGAGGGTAAATGAACAAAACATTAGAAGTAGCAGCTAAATAGAGTGTACTACAGAGAGACTGTGTAGTGTGTACCTAGTACTTTAATAGATGGAACGAGAACACAAAGTTTGGAGATCGGAATCGTCTTTACTAAATGAGCAAGTTTTACGCAAAAATCACTCTTGTACTTCATGTCACGCCCTCGGTGCATTTTTAGAAGAGTTGTCCTTGGATTTTTTTATTGTCTCCGCCTTTCCTTATTCTTTGTCTATTGGTGGTTTTTTTTTCATTTAAATTGCGTCTTATACCTATATGTTTACACAAGTCTCTGTCATACGTAGATAAAAAGATAAATTAGGAAAGCTGCAATAAACTGTAAAAGTTTCACAAGATAGTTTTTTTGTCTTTTGACCAGTTTTGCATCTAGGCAGTACTGTTGCACGAGTTTACTTTCAAGATAGTTTTTTTGTCTTTTGACCAGTTTTGCATCTAGGCAGTACTGTTGCACGAGTTTACTCAAACTTTTTGGGGTTATTATTACACTTATACCCGTAATAGAAATGACAGCTATGTGTGCCAATGTCTATAAATGGACCGAAAGAATTCAAATCCATGTAAAGAAGCATTATTGCGAAATCTTCACACGAAACCAAACGATTATGAATTTTTTCATGAAATTTATAATGCACAAACCTGGCACCAAGTTGTCGAGATTCTATTGTCCAAAATTTTCATATCGGATGGATTCAGAGAGTGGTGACTTGTTCCATACAGAACAAACCTCATGAGCAATGGAACTGAGATCAATACAGCTGGGAAAACTATTGCTAATGTACAAAAGCAGCAAATTTTTCTTGGTCCCTTCCACACGGATCCTCCATCTTTGAAAACATATAATAGTACACAGGTAAATTTAACTAGTATAAAATATTCCGCATCATTAGTATTTCTCAACTGATTTTGAATCACAGTGCTCATGGCACTCTAATTACTGAAGTCATACACTTGTCTTTACCTGGGGAAACGTAGTGGTAAGGACCTGTATTCAAGCTTGTTATGCTTGGCCTTCCCATTGAAACGTAAAAAGGCATTTTCCTGTCAAGTTTATTTTCTCCAATCTTTTCTCACAAAAAAACGTGGAAGAAAGGTTTTTTTGGCATATTTTCACAATGTAAATTCACCTCACGATCACCATTGAAAAGTAGCTTTTGTGGCTTTCACTGTGAAGTGATTAAGTACACTGAATATAAAGTTCACTAATTACGAATCACAGTTCGAAATTGTATGCCAAAGTAACTCCAATGCGTGTCCTTTCTTGAGCAAACGCACGAATGATCTGAAATCGTTACTGTGTCACTCACACAACGGGTGAAGTGGTACATGCCATTGCTAATGAGCAACTTGTTGTAGTATATAAGGCATTCTGACGCTGATGCCAAACCAATGCAAAAGGATTCCATGCATTCCAGTCTACATACATACTACACGTGTGTGTGATCTCATTGTAGATGTGAACTCGTCCCAAACTCCACAATCATACACTTCGATGGACACATGGGACGGACGTATGAAGAAATTAACCCTAACAACAAGATTAACATGACTGCATGGCTGAAGTGAACGCCTTTGTCGAAATGGAATGAAAAGGCAAACATATTTATGAAATGCAAGGTGGAGATCTGATTAAAGTTTCCACAAACTATTTTCGTTGAAGCAACTCAACCAAAAAATATTCTGATTAGACTCATGTTTATAATAATAATAATTTTTTACAAATTAATCGAAAGCACGAGAAATTAGCTCGGTTCGGTCGGGCATGGAAGCAAACAAATTAAGAATGTTTATTTATTGGTATTATCATTATAAACAAAAGAGTGACTACATACGAGTAAGCGGTTTTACTATTTGGAACATGCGACATATTTCATCGAGGTTAAGCAACTTCCTTGTTTTCATATAGTGAATTCGACTTATTATGAACTCTTTTCTTTGTCTATCCAACACAACACTTTATTTTTCGCCAAGTCCAACATGACCAGATATTATGGAAGATGAAGCAATTTGCCTTCTAGTTGTTTGAAAGCACAATTTATCCACTTGTCTGCTTACAGTTTGTTTGGTGGGATACGTGTTGATGGTAGATTAACAATAACAAAGATGCTGAAATTGTTCTTCTTCTCCTTTTTAAATCTCATTACAACCATTGTGCTTGGTTGACTGGTCTTGTTTTAGCATATTGGACCTGTACCATAATTGTACTTACGAGACAAGATAAATTACACAATCCACACGGGCATACACTAGTTGGGTGCATAAAGTGCGACAGCACAAAGAAAATGTCACTGATCCATTGCCAAAAATATCTTGAAAAGCTCATGAAAAAAAATGCTCGCTCTGAAAAAATCAGTCACGTAAAGCACAAACATAGAAACATTTTACGCTTCAACTTGTAAACAAAAATGAAATCTTGATTTTTATGACCTGTTGTTTTAGTTCCTGTATGCTAAAACTTGATGCATGCTTTGTTTTAATAATGTATGTTCTTTTAAAATCATGCGAGCAGAGCAACTTTGGGAGTTGTATCAAAATTTCTCGTAAAAAATAGTCCAATACCCCAGAAAAGTTTGTGTGAAGCTCTTATATCGTAAACATTAAAAATCATTATATTTGCACTATCAGTAATGATAACAGGACGCAGATAGCATGTCATGAAATTACTTTCCTTTAGTGTAAAACAAAATTACTTGACGGTATGCTATTTAGGGAGATTCTATTACAGCTTCAAGAATATCAATTGATAAAGAATAAAGAGGCTGAGAATACGGTTAGATAGCATGTCATGAAATTACTTTCCTTTAGTGTAAAACAAAATTACTTGACGGTATGCTATTTAGGGAGATTCTATTACAGCTTCAAGAATATCAATAATTGATAAAGAATAAAGAGGCTGAGAATACGGTGTGCGGCCCAAGAAAAAAATACAGTGTATTTACTTAATAATACTTGGTTGACAAATAATGGGTGTCCCATTTGGATTTTGCATTTAGTTCATTTTTATCTTTTGTGTAATTTTATGNTTGACGGTATGCTATTTAGGGAGATTCTATTACAGCTTCAAGAATATCAATAATTGATAAAGAATAAAGAGGCTGAGAATACGGTGTGCGGCCCAAGAAAAAAATACAGTGTATTTACTTAATAATACTTGGTTGACAAATAATGGGTGTCCCATTTGGATTTTGCATTTAGTTCATTTTTATCTTTTGTGTAATTTTATGTATGCACTTTGAAATTTTATTTACTCGAGAACTCGCATGTTTTTTTTGTAAATAATAAGTCATTTTTCATATATTATCGTTTGTTATCATGTAGTTAATACCAAACTAGGTTGTTTGTTGTTGATGGTCGATGTTAGCATGTATGTTTGCGCCATATTATGTATTTTTGAAATTCTTCAACTTGTTTGCTAGAAGATGCAATCAAAGTCCCAAAAGGTTTACATACGCATTAAGTTTTTATAAATCTATAAGCTGTTATTGATTCAACACTAATAATATTTTATTTGTCCGATCTATGTTTGTTCAGGCCATTCAGGCAAAAACATAAAAAGCCAAATAATATTGCGGTTCAATCAAAATGAAAATTTTATATTATTTTACATTATCTTTCACAGTGCTGATTGGTAAACATTGTGTGGGTTTAGCAAAAGTACACACTGTGTAAGCCTTTTAGTCGAAAAGCTTGCAGATTAAACATTTAATCTGTATAAGATATTGTTATTCGACTTCAGTGTTTTTACAAGAACCACACAAAATATCAGTACCGAAAACCCAACAAGTGTCAACCTCCTAGATTGTAGGTCTGAATCAATGTAGGTATTTTTTACTTACAGTCAATTAAATGTTAGAAGATACAATACTATTCATGAGGTGCATGCATGTATTTATCAATTTTTTATCTAGGGGTATCCATGTATCTATTCACTTGCGTACTTGTACTGACATGATTTCAATAAAACATGGATCGATGTACACCAAATAAATAAATTTACTGTCTAAAAAAAGTCGGGACGCGAAAAGTCCAAAAAACCATGAATTTTAAACAAAGTACTTATTATGCCAAGTGGTTAATTCAGCTTGAAAGGTCAACTGGATACAGTCAACAGAAAAATTAATGGGAGATAGATCTACCGATTATATTTTCGTGTAATGTTTCGAGTAATGAGAACCACAAACCGTGTACACATGTATTATCATCATGTTCATGGAAGGTTCATCGGTGAAAGATATATTTTGATCTGCCTATTGTATCAAGAGTTGAATAAAATACTTGTTATTTCAATCAACTGGATAGTAAGTTTTACTGAAGAGAAAAGCAATTTTGACAAAATTTTGGGCAGAGATGCGATATGGGAAGAGAAAGCCTCCCATGTTTGGTTTGGTTTGGTACATATTTCAGTCAGTCTTCAAACTATATTATCTATACATAAAATGTACAGCTTTTAGCTTTTTGGTTTTTAGGTAAAGTATGTGTCAGCCCAAAGTCACATGAACAACATGACGTAAACAGGTGAAAGCACTAATAATTTCTCAAAGATTTTCTTCTTCTTTATTCTTTTTCTGTGCTTCCTTCGAGCAAATAACCTCTTTGATAATAGATGTTTCGGAGAATTTATCCAATGACAGATTCATCTTTTACATAAGTCTGGAAAGTAAAAATAGAGTCGCTCTTTGTCCTCTCTTTTCTTCCAAATTTCTCTCTCCAAAGAGGCAGTCGGCAAAAATAACATTTAAGTAATGATATGCACAGTACACACTGTGCACTGTACGTACAGATCAACCAAAACCCACACAAAGTAATGATGGCCAGGCATTTTTATAGTGCCATAATAATGTAGATTGTTTGTGTATACAGTGCGTAGGTAGATAATTTCTATCTATCTATACCGCCTTAGCTTTAGTTCTGTTAATCCCCAACCCTCCTACTCCACTTTGGCTGACGCCAAAATTAAATTAATCTGTTAAGCCACTGCTCCCAGTTTTTGTCAGTTAAGTCTTTATGATTGTTATCGTTTTCATATGAACGCTTATATTTTCATCGACCTTCGGCTGCATAACACTTAGAAGCACCATTGTTAGCAATATTAAACAACAGGTTGCGGTTGCAATTTAATCTTGGTACTGACATTGACAAAGTTATTTGTTCAAACAAAATTATCGGATATGCTATAATACATTATGAAATTAAAACAAACTATACTCACTTCAATGACAGTTGATTTATCAATGCCAAAGATCAGTCCAAGTTAAAGTCAATTCAAGTAACGGAAGCTTCCAATTATTAGTCATCTATATATATAATTTAGAATTTAAATCCTGAGATCGTTGTCGCCTCTCAATTTTGAAAGACATGCATACTCTCTTATGGGAGTTTTTTGTTATGTAACTGAATTTGATTTCTCCCTCTCACGTCAAAACTAAATATTATGTTTAAAAAACGACATGCTCACGCGTTTGACAAAACTATTTTGTGGAATCGACTGACATTATTTTGTTCGTAATGTTTACGGTTTCACCAATAATCAAACGAAAACCGTAAATGTAAAGTAGCTTAGGCCTACCAGTTACTCCTTTTACTCACTTATGGCGATTCATCATACAATATGTACATTACATAATTTATTACGCATATACATATTGCATATGCATATTTGCATGCTGCATCGAGCACAGCCCACAGGTAACATACTATAGATTATTATTATTATTTAGGAACGAAGATTTTTAAATGACATTGATGCGGTCGTGTGGAGTAATGAAGTGCCATAGGCACATTAAAAATAGCAAAGAGGGATGAAAGTGGAATGAAAGGTCAAAGCACACAGAGTCAAACGTCACACATTAAAATATCGATTTAGAAGCAGTAATTCGGTACGCAATCAAAATCTGACATGGAGAATACGACAACACCACCAATTTCAAAATCGGGCTTAACGCAGATGTTAAAGGTCATGCATCAAAATATCGAATTATAAGCTGAAACTCGGTGTTGGTAAATCTAACATGAACCTGCCAGGCAGTGGAAGAGAAGTGGTGGTGGTAGTAGCAGCAGTAAAGGGAAAATACCCAAGCCAAAAAATGTGCATGGCAACTCACACAAGGATG
>JAHZMZ010001101.1:0-10354 GCA_027743805.1 Lepidocyrtoides sp. E14 | reverse complement strand
GTTACACAGACCATCGAAGAAGCAAAATTAACATTGATCATTAATTGTAATGAGAGGCAGAGACGACTACTACTCCTGCTGACAATTTTTTTCATACCAAGTTACTCGTTTTTTTTTTAAATGATTTTTAGAAGTAGTAGTAGTAATTGTGCTTGCTGCTTGGTTTAATGTACATGTGAAGTTTAGTAGGTAGTTCACAAATAATGTTTAAGTATGTTCATCTTTGAAAATGGTAAAAAGATTGAAGAGAGATGGGAGATGATGTGATGTGATTGTGACTTGTGAGTAAAGGAATATTGATGGTGGTTGGTGGTGGTTCCTCTGACCTCATTAATATAGATGTATAATATACCTACTTCGTTTCTTCATATCTAGTCTTCACTTCTGACTTTCTGAGGACGGTGATATGATGCTAGGCTTGATAATAATCATAAGGATGATAATAATGATGATCAAGTATCAAGTTGAGTAAATGGAAGCAAGTTGAAGTTGGTAGGTATGTCGTTTCGTTACTTTTTATTAGCGCGTTTTTTGCTTACGGTCGGACCTACTAAAACCAAATCGGAGATGAGAAAGAAGTGCATCAATTTTTGTGTTCTCACAGTTTCATGTGTTTACATTCTACATTCACCAAGTTGAGGAACATGTCAGTCTCAGAAGAGATGAAACGAAACTGCTGGCGATATAATATGATGAGGAAGACAAAACAAGACAAGCAATTGTCGGCTGCCAGTAGTACAGTGCCAGCTCAGCATTCATAATTTAATTCATGTAATGAAGACAGGGACATGAAGATGCGAAATAGAAAAAAAAATCTTCGCGTTTTCAACACAGACTTTTGTCGTAATACATATTTCCTAATTTTGTCATTTGTGAATACGTAAAAATTATTAATAATGAAAGTATTTTACACGCATTGACATAAGTAGGTAATGAATGTGTGTCCTTTATTAGTATTATGAAAAAATACTAAGTGCGCTTTGCATAATTAGCATAATATGCATATTTATTTTGAAGACCGCTTAGTGTTTTGGATTTACGTGTGTGCGCCATGTGCGGTGTGGCGGTGGTGGTGCGTATTTACACCAAAATAACTTTGAAACACACTTATTACTTGTTGTGACGACACCAATTTCATTAGCTGCAATAAATGCAAATTGTTTTTAAACTAAGCAGGGATACAAAAAGGTCTCAGGGATTACAGCAAATTGCTGTAAACGATTAATCAAAAAATACTAAATTCTACCTACCACGCCAAACTAAACGCTTAGCCAATTCTCCGTAGTCGAAATTACTTCACCGCCTAAATACCTCTAAGGTCGACCACATATTCTATCTATCTATCTATGCATCATCATCATAATATTTTCGCAACCCAGCCAGCCAGCCAGCCAGTAGTAGGAAAGGTCACGCAATATTTTTAATGTGGCTATCCAGAAGCAATTTTTTTTGCACTCTTTACTACTACCACCACCACATTGCGTCACATTCTTCTACTTTTGCTTTTTAACAATAGACCACCCTTTTGCCTTACTTTTAATTTCGCAAGTTTATCTATTTGTTCCATCATCACGTCCCAGCGATTCGAGCAGGATGAGGCTGAAATGAAATGAAATGAAACGACCGTTTACAGTAGTATAATAGCATGCTATTAAATGTGTACGATTATTATTATTATGTGATTTAGAGATGTCTAAAAAAGTAGAAATAGTTTGGGTGCCCATTTTACTCATCTCATTGGATCTCATTGTGAACAAGATTAGCAGCAGGGAAAATGTCAAAAGTCAGTTGAGTTGAAGAAAAAGATGCCCCTCCCTTCTCAAGTAATATATACCTAGCTACTAGGCTAGGCAGGTAAACTGCATACGTGCATGCATGCATCCTTTGTGCCATGCCATATATCGGCAAACTCGAAAATGTAGTGCACACGTAACAGAAATAATAATAAATTATTGAAAATCACACTACTTTTTTTTCTTACTCAGTACACGGTCAGTTGATAGAGTCGTATTATTTTCGCGAATCACGAAAAATAATAGCCTTGCACTTTGATATTTAGTTAGAAGGGAAAAAATACAAAAAGCGGAGAATGTGTGAAAGAGGATCCTTTTAATTCACAAAAAAATAGTGGTCTTGTGGAAATTCTCACTTTTTTTCATTAATGTCAGCAGCACAGACTTTCTCTGAACTGAAAACAAATACGGACATATAGGTTTTTCTGGTTTCATTGAAACAAAAAGTAAACTAATGATCATAATTATTAGTTTTGGAATATTTTACAACTGCTAATCATGTTATGTGACCATTATCCATAAATGATGATGAATATGTATGGTCGTACAGGAAGAAAAAAATATGTCCAGTTTGAACTTGACTTTTTAAAAGCTTTAGTGATTGTCCATTTGAGTTCAACACTGGCTAATTAGTTAATTGGGAGGGTGTATAGGGAACGATGCTACTTGATATTCATTTTAAACGAAAAATTTTCATTTTTTAAGTGTCGAATGTAATCTTTTATCTGATTTGATTATGATAATGAGATTTGCAGTTTAAACTTTTATTTTAAGCATTTAAACTGATTTTTTTTTTTGCAAATGCTGTAAAGATCACAGATTACACTTTAATTTTAATGCAAATGCATAATTTTATGCATATCTAACTATTAGTACATTTGTGCCTTTCTAAAAACAAAATAAGATTGTAAAGATCACAGATTACACTTTAATTTTAATGCAAATGCATAATTTTATGCATATCTAACTATTAGTACATTTGTGCCTTTCTAAAATAAAATAAGATCCGAAAGTGCTTGTAATAATAAAATTACAATATCAAATCAGATTTCGTCAGTTTTGACCAGTTGATAATAATTATTGCAAAAGCACTTGCCCTTTATTGAAAGTAATTATAATTAATTATTTTCTAGTTGGTCTAGTCTGGTAAACAATATGCATGCAGATAACAACAGCTTTCCCATATTTATCCTCTTGTGGGAAAACAGGAAAAAAAAGAAAAGAAAAAGCGACAAAGCATGTTTGCGAGTAGTGCAAGTGCAGTACACGGTTTCAATTCAGCAGCAATAAATAAAATACAAGAGACTCAGAGACAGACGTATTTATTGCTTGCATGAACAAAGCTTATTTCTAATTTATTTAATTACATACCATTTTCTAGGTTAAGTGAATCAATTACATTTTCCTATTATTATTATTATAATTTTTAAT
Source organism: Lepidocyrtoides sp. E14 (assembly GCA_027743805.1). Taxonomy (NCBI): domain Eukaryota; kingdom Metazoa; phylum Arthropoda; class Collembola; order Entomobryomorpha; family Entomobryidae; genus Lepidocyrtoides; species Lepidocyrtoides sp. E14. The sequence continues at coordinate 7,130 of JAHZMZ010001101.1, read as the reverse complement.
AGTCTTTCGGATGCTGGTCATTATTTACTCAGTCAGTGCCAGTGCATTTATTTGCTTTACCGATATTTCTAATAATACGCGTGTTAAAATAATAGCCAGGCATAATACCTCATTGAAAGTGAATGGTATATGTTTATCTTTTACGGCTGTGGTGTGACGTGACGTGGCACAGCAATCAGGAAAATAGCCAGTAATAATAACAAAGCGTATTAAAATTTTAATGCTGAAAAGTTTATAGCTTCTGAGCAATTAATAATTTATTTTTTTTACTGCAAATACGTCAACTTTAATTATACATATTTTATTTAAAGATACTACATCATAATCAGCAGACATGGAAAATCTTCCTGGGACACTGCAGATCCCGGAAAAGAATTTTCATGCCTGTTAAGCTGCTCTTAATCTCAATCAAATGAAGGTGCGGTAGTTCAGTAGTAGTTCTAGTTTGTTAAGAAAATTGAGATTACTATCAATAATTTTGATTGTATAGCTCGGTATTACGACGAGCCTGGGAAATACACAATTTTTTATATGATATTGACACTACCCTAGAACATGTGAACAATAAAAAAAAATATATCAAGTAAATCAGGATAGTAGTCTGTCGTGGTGGTAGTGGCACTGTCATAATTGTTGTGGTAGTCTAGCTGTCAAGCCAAGCTACAATATAGCAAGCGTTGTATGTAACCAGCTCTGTTTTTACGGAACCCAATAATTAATTCCAAACAATAAAATTCGGTGCTATTACTATACTACAGTCATTACTTATTACTATAGTATTTCATTATTGCTTATGATAATGATGCTACTACACAATGATGCTGTTTGCTGCTGCCTTTCATGATGACAAACAATACAATAAAAATGAGATCAGAATCTCCCCTCTTTATACCTGCATAGCTACTACTGTGTCTACTAGAACAACCGGATTTCATTCCTAAAATTATTTTACACTGCACAAATTTGTTTAACGAAAATATGATAGGCATGATGCTCATGTGAATGTGAGGATGAATAATATGATGACGACGATGATGATGATGCCACGCCGGTATTATTCTTACCATTACCGTGAACAATCCAGTTTTTTAGTTTTAGATCATCATCATCATCATCATCGTCAGCCGTAGTAGTTAAGTTAGTAAGGTTGGGAGTTTACAAAAAATAATATTTATAATCTCTTTGTTTCATCATCATCATCGACGTAAACTCGTCGTTGTCGTTGCCGTCGTCGTCGACGTCGTCATCCTTTAGTTTTGTACTGTTTAATAAATTATTATTACTACTCTACTAAATATTTTTGCTGTTGAGGAACTGGTATTTAAAAAAAAATGGGAATGAAATGAGAGAGGAAGAAGAGAACAATGCATTGTATGTTACCTACACCTACTCTACTAATACTGAACACACGACACCATCATCCACCATGAGCATAATAATATAATGGGTTGGATGAATAATATGACTTTTTTTTATTTTTTTTTTACTGTAAATTGATGATGACGGATATTATGGCTCTTGTTATTTAGTAGCATCCATTTACAACCAACATTTTTCCTTTGTTTGGGGACTATGGGTGGCATTTAATAGTGATCATTTCACTTTATAAAATCTGATAGTATATTTTCCATTTTAATGCCTTGTCATGCAATTACTATTTGGATTTATTATAATAACAAGAAAGAAAGCTATTGTATCCACATGCACAGCACACACACACACGTGCCCCCACCTACCTACCTAGAAACCTAACATTTCATACTTTTATTTTTTAAATCGGTTATGAAGGAACGAAGCAAATAAAAATAAAATGCGCAAAGTGGTTGCTCTTGTTCTGTCTCGGTTAGAGAAAAGAAGAGAGGTTGTAAAATACATTGGTTAAAAAAAATGGATAGTGTTTCGTTTCGTTTCATTTCGTTGTCATTTTATTATGGGCTGTTTAGTTCTGTTCAGTTCAGCGATGAAAACTGGAGCATAAATTGAGAGCAGAGAGTGAGTGTTATGATTTGCAATTTGCACTACTAGAAAAGAGTTTAACATGAGAGGAAACATGTTCTTTTCGGTGAAATTTAATACGATTTTTTTTGGTGAAATGATGATACATACTTGTATCAGGAGTCAGGAGTAAGGATTATGGCATTGCATTTTTGAACTAAAAAAAATAAAACTCCCCCACCAACCGCGTTGGTTTCAGGAGTGGAGCAATATTTAAAAAAATAAATGACTCGAGTAAGGAAACTGCTCAATATTTTCTCATTTTGCCGAAATATATGCGTTTATTGTACTACCAGTATTTTTTTTTTTTTGTACAAAGCTTAACCGCATACAGCACAAAAAAAACATGACATACAAAGAGAGTGAAAAAAAGTATTGCACCGGATAAAAATGAAAAGAGGAAAGAATTGGGATAGGTATTTAAAAGACAAGTACAACACATGAACATGAACATAACCTAAAAATGAAAATAAAACGGTTTAGGTGTGCTGCGCTATTCCACTTATCTCCGTAATCACATTTGTAGCAGGGAAACATGAATGTTTTTATACGAACAACGAGTGTCCTCTCTTTATTTATTATTTTTTGCGTGGTTGTGGTTGTCACAAAAAAATGCGTTTTATTAATAAAGGTGTAATAATGAAATAAACTAGCCTCATTATGTTATGTTCGCAGTATGTATTTACACAAATGCATTGATAAAAAAAAAGTTTTTTTTATGTTTACCCATTGCACTTGCCAGTTGGTCAGTAGATCACGCATAAAAAATGGATAAAGAGAAAAGTCGGGCAATTGGGCTTGGCTTGGCACAGTCACTTTGCCAGAGAGTGGTAAACAAAAAAAATATACGTGCTTGTATACGTACGTTTAATTAATAGCGAAAAAAAAATCATTAGCAAACACTTTAGGCACCGTGTGATGATGATACCAATATCATCCAGGGATGGGTTTTAGGGTTATTGATTTCAAATTTCGCGCTCGTTTAATTAATAGCGAAAAAAAATCATTAGCAAACACTTTAGGCACCGTGTGATGATGATACCAATATCATCCAGGGATGGGTTTTAGGGTTATTGATTTCAAATTTCGCGCGATTAAATTTTTTTGATTTTTTTGCGCGAAATTCAAAATATACCACCTATATATAATGGCTGAATGAATATTGTCATTTAGATTGAATCATTCTAGCAATTACATGACATGGGCGTTAACTAAAAAAAGCAATAAAACTGTTTACCTTGTAGTTTTACCTCTGAAATAAAAATTAAAAAAACTGCATAAAAATTCACATAATGTGATATATGTCGTTCCTCGTCTCTCTCTGGGTTTGCTTTTTGCTACATACCCACATACATGCAAATGCAGTGTAACTTTGTCATTCTTCTGTTATCGATGCCAATTTCCAATCATCATCTTACTCACGTTCTTTTTTTCATGCTGACTTGGCTTTCAGTCGAGGATAATAAGATGAATATATTATGCCGTTTGTTTCTGTCCGTGCCAATAAATTAGAATATTATGCGACAAGTATAAAGTGGTTTCTGTGGCTTGGCTTGGTTTGAACTAGCTTTTACCAAATGGCAATAAACTATACACCAACATTACGTCTACAATTACACCAGCGAATCCAAGGCATCTCCTCATGATCGCACTTCCAGGATAGAAATGATTAAAAATAGACGGCACACAAATTGCACACTAGCTGCAAATGATGCATACATATGAGCAAGCGATTGTATTTCCAGATATGTACATAACATAAATGCAGTTGAACAAGCAAACACCAAATTCTCCGTTTATCTTATATCTCCATCTCCTTTCTCAACTTGACATTGAAAATTAATCATAAATGGTCATAATACTATTTTGCGGAAAAACTCCAAATAATGGTTCATGGCTTTTTTTTGCCTCATTATTTAAAGCCACTACATTTGTATATGTTTTTTTTTTGAATGGGCAAAAACGTTTATAAAAATTTGTACAGAAATTGCACAGAATTGGTTACGGCCAAACAGTTTAAAAAGAGCAGAGAAACAAGGGCCGACATTCGTAAATATTTTGAAGGGCTACAATTTTTCTAGTAGCTCCGTGCTTCAAACGATAACAACAGCAGCATTAAATCACGACAAGCAAATTATATGGGAGTGGAATTATTGACAGTAGTAAGTAGCGCTGTTAAAAGATGCTTTATCCAAATAGGTAAATCAATGCACAAACTAGCATTATTATTATTTACCATCCAAAAAATTTTACAGTATCTACTCTTCTGCCATAAATATTCAATTGAAAAAAAACAAACATTGCCTATCTAATCATTTTTATAAAAAAAAAATCTTAACATAATATATATTTTCTCTCTCAAGCCACAAAAAAGGAATGTTGATTGATATCGATCAAGAAGCCAAAAATTGTGTAAATATGTGTTCAGTTCATCTTCATCTGCCAAGTAAAATCTTGATAATAATATTTTTTTGAACTCATAAAAAAATAGCTTGCAAAGTTGAACTTCTCTTACAATTTTTTTTTACCTATTCCTCTAAAATCAATGAAGCAGAATACTCTCTCGGAAAAAAATAATATATTTTTAGATTGCGAAAGAAAAGAAGAACATTGAACACATCTCAATAACTTTTTTTAAAAAGAATAATTATCCCTTTTTACGATACGATGATGATGACGATGATGATGGGAAAGTTGTTTAAAAAAATTTGCTTACCAATAATCTGCTCACGTTTTTATGACCTGCTGCTGCGGCTGCAGTTAAGTAACAAAAAAAAATATATAAACAAAAAAATAATAATAATAATCTTGGCTTCTGCTGCCGTTCTATGTCACTCGCTCACTCTCGCTCCCTGACTCAACATACCTATATGAAACAATGCAGAGTTCTAAAAAAAATATTCATTGTGCTGATTCACGCTCCTCTCGTAGGCACGCAGCGAAATGCCAATAGACCACAAAAACATCAGAAATAGCATTCACCTACTTAATTTTTTATTTGCATGTGTGTAAATATTCCTTTTATCTCATCCTCCTGCATCCTAAATATTTATATTCTGGCTTGGCTACGCTATATCATTTCTACTTTCTATGTGCTTACTAAAAATAAATTCTTGGTCACATATCGATTGAAAATGCATTTTTCTGAAAATTTATCATCACATCATCGTCATTGTTCTCGTCTCGTCAATATCAGCAAAGCATTTAAGCAAACTACATTCACTCTTGCCTGGATGCTTGACTATTCGATATGGAAAATTGATTGTCGGACGGAATATATGGATCAGCATGTAAAGCAATTACGAATTCAAGTTCTGGTAACTTTTATTTATTTATTTATTTATTCATACAAAATGGACTGAATAAACAAGCAATCATCTCCTCAGTACCATTCTAGAGATTTCGAGCATTTAGGTTTGGAAAGTAAGTAAGAAGCAAGCAGGTTTAAAAGGAAAGTTTTTTACCAAAAAAAAAATAAACAGCACTGTTCTGTATCTGTCAGCAGAGAGCTAGACAATTATTTCATTTGACTAAATATGGAAATGTCAATCTGCATATATCTCACTGGCCTTTTCAAGTTGCATGATGATGATGATTACTGATTACCGTGAAGAAGGCGATGGTGGTGGTAATGGTGGTACGGTTTTCTTTTGTTTGGGCTTGGCGTGTCATCATGGCGTGGCTTTTGGGTTTTTTTTATGGGCTACTGCTACTACATACAAAAACGCTAAACTAAACTGTTTCGAAATCAAAAGTGATGGCAAAATGCATTGTCACAATTGTAGCAGCAGCAGCAGTAGTAGCAAACAAAGCGTATCCACACAAAAATTATTATTATCTCTGCTGTTGCGGTCCGTGTAAAAGTAAATACGTAAGATAATAATAATAATAATGGTCATCGTAAGACATTTTGCTTAGGTATGTGTATGAATATTTTTTTATGAAGAAAAAGTATAATTTTCATCGCCGTTTCGTTTTCATTCATCCCATTTAATCAGCAGTTACAGGGATATCTTCAAAATTTATATACTACTTGTATCAAAATTATCACAACACTACAACTTACTTATCTCACCACCTCTATCATTATCACCACTCCACTCAAAGAAAATAATATTTTATTATAACCACTCTTATCAAAATCTTATCTTTTAACAGAAGCCAACAAAAAAAAATAGTAAGCAGAAAATTTAATGTGTAACATCTACTAATTTTAATAAGAGCTCACCTCACCTTTTTTTTCAAAATAATCTTTTAATAAGATAATAAAGTTGGGTTAGTTTGGTCGGTGCATATTATGGTAGTTTTCATTTCTTTTTTTTTTGAATAGGCTTAAAATTTCAAATAAAACTTCAGAACGCATATATTCTCATGTCAATTATTGTTTTTCATCCTGTGCCCACAAAAGTTCTAAAAAATTACTATATAATTTTTTTTAAAGCAAAATGCATTATTGTTTTCACAATTGAAAAATAATGTTTCGCCACTACTACTGTTGCATTTTACCTTGAAATAAAACGTGGTTCAGTGAATCATAATCACATATGGCTTCTTCTTCAGTCAGTGAGTTAAGGTGAAGGTGATTGTGATGATGATGATGATACGATATGATCATAAAATGGAAGCATAATAGGTTTGCAGTTTGCAGACACATGAATATTATTATTATGAAAAAATTATTTTTGTGGTAAAATATTGCAAATGAATTTTAGTAGTTTTCATGCTGCATTATTCTCTGGTTATAATAATTATTTTTTTTACTGATAAACATGGTGCTGATGCTGTTACATCTTGCGTGCAGTAAATTATTGCATATTACTCCGTGCAGATGTGTATAATTTTATCTGAGTGGTAACGTACACAAATTGGTGTAGTTAGCAGTTTATTTTTTTTATTAATATTAATATTTTTTTAGATAGGTGGTTGACACAAAGGGACATTATGCAAATGACCTTTGAGCTGCGTGTGTGCGTGCGTGGTGGTGCGATAAAAAAAGGATTAATTAGTGCACCGAGAACACCTTTCTCTTTACAGAAGTGTTGTAGCGTCTTCTTTAATGTTTTACACAATTTTTAAGTTTTAGTAAAAAAAAGTAAAGAAAATTATCTAAATGTTTAAGTAATTATTTAGTAAGA